>NIPM01000730.1:0-53441 GCA_002738285.1 Holacanthella duospinosa
GGCTCTACTTTGAGCAAGATATTCTTTAATTTTCTCAATTGTATTTTCTTTTATTAAATGATTACTTGTATCGTCTCCTCTAGTGTCTTCAGCCAAATTTTGACCCTTATTAAACTTAGAAACAATATTTTTCACTGTATTATATTTATAGGCCTTTTCTCCTATCGTTTTAATCAATTCTTTGTGTATTATTCCCGAACTGTGGCCTAGAATTACTCTAAATTTGATAAATACACGTTGTTCTTTATCGGTTATTGAATTTTAAATTTTTGTAAGTTACCCATTATAGTAATTTAAACAAATATGCTTTAAAAATAAAGCTTAATTTATAGAAAATATTATATATAAATCTTGCCACCAGATACTAATTTGCATATTTATTATTAATTATAATTCACTTACCTTTTTGCGTAAAACGACGTAATATATTTGATCTCGAATGAATAACCTCACTTCAAGAACCCAGATGAATTTTAATGTTACAAATAATAACAATAATTATATAGAAATTGCTTTTTTCATTTTTATAAAAATCTTATGCTGGGTTTATTTGTTTACAAACAATATGTAAGTAAACACATCCTATTTACTAAAAAATGACATTTAAATTTAGGCATTATTAGCTTGGAAAGACAACTTTTGCATTTTGTAAAATTAAATAGTTCTTTTCTCGTCCTCAATTGTTATTTACAAGATCCTCGAAATTATTATTTTCGGAGGAGGGTAGGAAAACATGACCCCCATAGATCTCACCGATGAAAAAAATTTTGGATATAGAAAGCTAGAGGAAAGAGGTTATGAGCATCATATTGTAAACCACAGTGAAGGGTTTAAAGTCTCAGGTACTGACACATACCAATACAATAGAAGGGACATGGGGTGGTTAAAGGATAAGATACCCAAGAGATAAAGAAGTTCATAAGCTTCTATTTACTTACGTATATGGCAGAAAAGAATACAAATAGTGATGTTTTAGGTCATATATTAAATCTTTTATAGTTTTTATTTTCTCTTCAGCTTTCCTCATTTTTTCGAAAATGCAAAAATAGGGGGTAAAATTTTTTTTCATCGGTGAGCTCCACGGGGGTCATGTATTCTCTTACCTTCAGCCTTATTTTCAAAATACCTTATGACATAAAGATGAAAAAGGTAGTTACTTATGCCTTTGCAATATTGATATTAAGTTAGAATTATAATATCAGTATCTTTGAAACAAAGATTGCTTCAGCCAAAGAAAAATTTGTATGACTGTTTATCGTTTGGTTTAGTTCCATTTTTTATAAAAACTATAGCTATTAAAAAACAATATAAGTTTAAAATATAAAAATCATATAATTTATATCGTAATCGTAATCGTAATTTACACATTATTTTATTTTTATTTTTATTTTTGGTAGTTTGTTTAGGATCTAAAAATATTGAGGAAAACGTTCTATTTTTGTTGAGATTTTTTTGGGGATAAACCATGCAAATTACATTATTAATAATAATTAAGGCTGAATGATGACTCCACTCAGCTGACTCATTGAAAAGAACAAGCGAAGAAGGAAAAGCGATAGATGCATAGCAAGGAAAGCAGGAAGAAGCGCGTGGAAAGGGAAAAGGAAAAAGCAGGTGAAGGTGGGAGGAGGCAGAAAAAGAAGGCATGTAAAGCAAAGCTAGGGAAAAAGCAGAGTAAAGAAAGAGAAAGGTTAAGCAGGTGGGAAAGGAGCTTAAAAGATAGAGAGCAGAGAAGCAAATAAAAAGGGTTAAAGTAGGAGAAAAGAGAAGCAATACATGTAAACTCCCTAACCAAGTAGGGGCAAATGGCTAGTGTAATATAATCCTAAATATTCTACAGAAGAAAAAAATAACATGTCCATTTCTTTTTTAAAAAACTCATTTTATTATTTGTGATTATCTGCTTCCACTTATTTGCTAAATTCTAGATTTTATTGTATAAAGACACACCAGAAAATGAATTATTTTTCAAAAAGTTAATTTCCATATCATTTTCATGACTTCTATAGAAGTAAGGGATAACAAACCTCGTCATTTTCATAACTTCTATAGAAATCAGGGATAATAACCTCGATATTTTGATAACTTCTATAAAAGTCATTTCGAAACCCTCTATTATTTTTTAACTTCTATAAAAGTAAATTCAAAAACGTCGACTTTTTTCGACTTGTATAGAAGTTATTTAAAAAACATCGATTTTTTTCGACTTCTATAGAAGTTGTGACTTCTTAAAGGGTTAACTATTATAAATATTTTATATATTTGTATCATTTACTAGATCATTATTAGCAAAATTAAATAATGGTAATTAATTTATTGGCGGCGACACTTTTATTGAAAAATGGCGACAGCATGAATGAAAAATGGCGACACTTCTATTGAAAATATGCGACAGCATGACTGAAAATAGGCGATACTTTAATTGAAAACCCCTGTATAAAACCACTTTTCTGCTTACATCTAACTTCCAATACACAGAAATATGAAGTCATTTAAGAGTTCAATATCCAAGTATTAAATTATCATATGAGAAAATCAATATATACTAAATTTAAATCAATTTAGTATATATTTAAAGTCTAATCTCATCACTACAATAAACCAAAATGATCATTTTCCCACTTATCAGCTATTTCTGTATCATGGTACAAGATGTAATCTCACTTGCAACCTATAAACCTATGGAAGGCAACTACATGATCGAATCCTTAAAGCTACACTTCTCCAGCATTTGGGAAGGCGGAAGTAGAGGAGCATTTGATGTTTACTTGGAAATACCAGAACTCCAATTTTACGAATCCGATTCTGTAACCCTTGATAAAAGTCATGAACACAAAGTTGTTCTGAGATTAGATATGGACAAACATACCTATGTCCATATATATGTTAAAGAAAGTAATGATCTCGGAAGATATTACGATCATATCACTATTAAGGTTCATAAAAAGGACTTCGTCCAAGATGACTGCACTGTGCTTACTGATACTGTTAAAAGCTCTTATTATCCGTATCCTGACATCACTTTTAATGTTAATCTCTGTCATACAAGTGATTGACCTTATTTATTCGTGACCTTTTCTGATTGTTTTTCCCAATAAACTTGACTTTTCACATTGATCGAACACTTTTTACAATATTCAAAACCAATCTATAAATACTTAAATTAAATCTTTATTTATTAATCTATAAAACGCCCATTTAACTTGGCATTCGTCATATAATTTTCGGAGAAGACTTCAAAGATAGCCCGATGAACTAAATATATAATCGAATAATTTTTTTACTATCTTGTATTATCTAAAAAATCTCTTCAGTTTATGATATTACTAATTTTAATCCATCATATACCTAATTCAACATTGTCTGTTTGTTACAAAAAAAGTGTCCGTGTGTTATCCTATGCTTCCTCACAGGAAGCTTATGTTTCCTCACAGGATTATATGTTTTCTCACATGATCCTGTTTCCTCACAGGACTCTATGCTCCTCACACGATCCTATTTTTCCTCACGGTATCATATGCTTCCTCACATTTCTAACAATTTTCATTATATAAAAAAGTTATTTGAAAATGTTAACAGTTATAAAACATTAGATATAATAGGATTATTGATCTTTAAATTTAAATTAATTAATATTTTATGATTTAAAATTTACCTTATTTTCAATAATTTATTTTTTGTTACAAAATTTACAAAAATAGAATAACAAATATACTGTTTTCAAACCATTGTAATTACTACATTAAAATAACTTTAAGCAATATATATAATTTATATAAAAAAGTTTCAATTATATTATTTGAATTATAATCAAATATCAAACTATTAAAATCATTGATATCTTATCTATAGATGTACAAATAAACAATTTAAAAAGTTCAAATACATGTCAATTAAGTATACAGGGTTTTCCGATCAATTTCATTTATTTTCGCATCAATTTCGTTAATTGACGATGTGGACTAGCGCCAGTATCACTTTTTCGAATCAATTTCGTTTATTTTCGCATCAATTTCGTATTTCACTTTTTAAATAGCCTCTTTTAGCCGATCTATTTATGAAATACGAAATTTATGCGAAAATAAACGAAATTGATTCGAAAAAGTGATACTGGCGCTAGTCCACATCGTCAATTAACGAAATTGATGCGAAAATAAATGAAATTGATCCGAAATAAAGAAGATAAATCGGTCTCAAAAATCGGTTGCCAAAATTGATGCGAAATTATATGAAATTGATCGGAAAACCCTGTAAAGAATTTTAAAATATAAACTTTTTTTAAATTTAATTTTGTAGGTATTCTCATCACCCCTATTATTTTTATAATAATTTTTTCTCTAATATCATAATGTTAATAAAAACTATTAATTACAAGTTTATAACCCCGTTCTTTCGAACTGGGTGAAAAATACGTTATGGAGAAATTTATTTAAAGCAATAATAGGTTTTGTTGCAAAGGTACTTGAATATGTTATTGGCAGTCATACCATACCATTATCATCAATTTCATTGTCTAAATTAATTTGGGTTCTATGTTTTGATAGTTCGATTAAAGTATTTTCTTCGCTAATTTCAACAATTCGATTAATTACGTTGTCTAACTTTTCATCCCAATTCATTCTGGTTTTATCCCATTTGAAAGTAGTGGTATTTGAGGCCATAAGTTCAAATTTCTTTTTAAGACTAACAGCTTGAATATATGCTAAATTATTGTCTTCGATATCAAGTATTTTCCTATAATTCTTATTAAAAGTAGTCACCATTCCATCCCAAGTAAGAACAAATGGTATTATTTCAACGTCCATCTTGTAAGTAGTTCTAAAGTACTTACCTAGTTCTACATATCTCTGTTTCTTGTAGACCTCTCTTGCTTGCAAATCAGTTTGATTAGTTATACCAATTTCAATAATCTTTATATTCTTGTTCATCTTGTCGAATATAACTATGTCAGGTTTATTAAACCTAATATTACTACTGCTACAAATGTTCATATCAGTAATAATTTTTGCAAAGGTGTTTTCAACTACTTTAGTGACTTTATGATGTTTGATTTTAGAATTGTCACTAAACTTGAATTTTCTCGTTAAACCAAGATGAATACATTTCAATACTTCGTCATGTCTAATACGGTAACTGAATAACAATTTATCACATTTAGTAGCAATGTGATTAACTGTCATTTTGTTAGAATTACAATGACTACATTTACCAGACTCTTTAGAAAAGAAATTCCTATCTTGTAACAGAGTAAGTATAGCTTCTGTATTAGGTTGTAGTTTTCCAAATTTCAACCAAAGAGAACTTGAAATATCGTCTCTAACTTTGCAATCTTCTTTATTGAATATTATTTTGTGTAATACTTTATTGTTAATTATATTCAATAAAGGTTCTTTCTGTTTATTATTTAGTTCTTTATCATTGACTAATTCATCATTATTTAATCCGTATTTCCTTGATAAAATATTTTTGATATTCATCAATTCAGAACTAGATTTCAATTTTTCAAATTCAATAATCGCTTTCTTCCTTATACTATTATTACTTATCAAGTAATTATGTAAATTCAATAATATTGATTCTGCTCTAAATTCAATGGACTTTAAACCAAGACCAAATTCACTTCTCTCTAGATACAGTCCGTCTTTATTCCCTAGTTTTAAAGATAGTTTTTTATTGTATAATAGTTTTCTTATTTCAATACCTAACTTCTTATATTCTTCTAATTTAAAGTCGACTAATTCAATCTAGTAATTAATCAAAGATATTGCATGTTCATTAATTGCTTTAAACATGTTTTTAGAATTTAACAAAGTATCAGATAAGTAATCTATCCTTTTTAATAGCTCTTCTTGTAGCTTGTTCTTAGTTTCTTCAGTAATTAAATTTTTATTATTCTCAAGAACTCCCAAGTATTTATAAGACTGATTAAATTCTAAATTAGGTAAGTCTACCTGATCTGAATTTTTAGATGACTTATTAATATTAATTTCAAAACCAATCAAATTCAATTTGTCAATCATGGTATCCGTAATAATCTTTAAATCAGTGTCATTATTTGCAAACACTTTAATGTCATCTACAAATAATAAATGATTAATATAATTTTCATCAGTTGACTTGACTTTTGGCATTAAATCTTGATTCAAAAATCTACTAATGGGCTCTAAACTCAAAGTAAATAGTAAAGGTGATGAAGAATCTCCTTGAATTAATCCTCTGTTTACTTTCACCTTGTTTAAACTCTTCCCATTATACAATATGTTTAATTCTAAATTCTTCAAAGCAATTCTTATAAATATAATTATCTTCTTACTAATCTACATTTTATCTAACATAATCAATAAATAATCCAACTTAATATTATCACAAGCTTTGGAAACATCAATCCAAGATGTCCTAAGTCTATTTTCGTTGACTCCATTGATAGCTTTGTTAAAAATCGACTATTCTTTAGCTGCTTGAACTCTTCTAACAGAACCTAATCGATTAATAGATAAAATATTTCTCGATTCGACAAATTTCTGAAGATTTTTGGTTAAAACTTTAGTCAATATTTTATAAATGTTACTTAAACAACTAATAGGTCTTTATTCCTGTTCGTTGTAATTTTCGCACTTCGGAATCAGATAAGTATTTGCAGTTAACATGAATTGAGTCATTAATTCTGGGATTTGTATAGCGTTACTAATTAATTCTATTAATACTGGTTTCAAAGCCCATATATTCTTGATAAAGAAATTATAAATCTTATCAGGTCCAGGGGCTTTCCAATCATTTATTTTCTTAATAACTTCTTCACTTTCTTCTTGTTTTATAATAAAATCTGAACCAGGATAGTCGAATTTATCCAATTTTAACTTTTTTTGAATCTTGTTTAGATCTATGTCTTTTTCAGTCCATTGTGAAGACCAGTAACCAATCAATTTATCTTTTTGTAAATGTTCATTTATATCAATATTTTTCTTAAATCTTCTATAAAATGTACTTCTATTCAATTAAAAAAGATTATTGGTTTTGATTTTCTCTTTTCCATTATCTTTACATTTTATTCTGTATTTTTAATAGCTTGGTTCATTTTTTCAATAATATTTTTAATCCATCTTTATATTTCATATTAATTCCATTAGTGTTTGCAATAGTTCTGATCTTCCTTCGTTCTTCTGAATTAATTCTCTCATTATTAACTTCTTTATTCACTATAGATGTGGTTGTTTTTAATTCTTCAGATTTCCTTAAATGTCTTTCTTTCCAATTAATATACTTTTTTCCTAATAGTTAATTCTTCATAACATTTTTGAGAACAATAATACAAGGTTATCAATGTTTTAAAGTCGTTAACATTGTTTTCTTTCAAGTATAATCTAAAATAAGAAGTAATTCCATTTATGATATCCATTTTTAGCTTTATTCTTGAAATTTTATGAGTTCTTTCCAAACTGTTAATATCCATAGTTCTATATATAGTGATAATGTTATTCATTATTAAGCTTATCTTGTTGAATAAATTAATATTAGTAACAACGCATAAAGTTCCTTCTTCCTGTTCTCTTATAGATTCTAATCTCTTATTAGTTGTTAATTCTTCATTTACATCCCTTGTTCTTTTATTTCTATTATTTGATGTCGATGGAGTAGCTTCTCTGTATCTATTTTTATTAGAATTGAATTGGATTGGTTGTAATTGGTTTAAATAGAAAAAGCTAAATTCTAGCTCATTTAATGTATTTGCACTTAAATTATTCTCAATTTTATTATCAATAGTTTCTTTAGTCTGTTCAAGATTATTATCTTCAATTTCTTCGGTTATATTTTCATTAACTTGGATAGTGCTTTCATTACTTTTGATAATATTTTGCTCGATTTCACTTTCAGAATTGCTGCGTGATATTCCAGAAGTGAAAAAAAATTTATTGCATTTTTTAGTGATCCTAAACTTCCGTATTTATAGTAAGCATTGTTGTAGTTTTCTTCGACTTTTTTCCATCCATTTCTGGGCATTTTCTCTTTATCTCCTTTTGCTTTTTGCATTTCTTCAATCAGCTGTTCTTTATCCATTTGAATTTCTTCATATTCTGCCAATTCTTTATTGTTTAAATTAGATGGGTCACATACTTCTGATGATGTTGATGGTGTTTGGTTTTGACTGTCAATAAAATTATCAAGTTCAGTCATCGTTATTTCTTGTATTTTTGTTGTTTGATGCCATGATAACCCGTTATGGAGAAAATATAAGATTATAAGATAATTCTAATAATTATTTCGTATAAATTTAATGATTGACTGATGTACCGTAGGGAAGAATAGGCTGTAAAATTATAAAGTTTTATTTATTTATTGAAGCATAATAATAAGAATTTAAGTGTCTATTTTATAATCAAAAATAGTCTTAAATTGGTTAGTATAAAAGTGGATCAAATCCACTACAAACAAACTTAAGAGTTAAACTAAAACAAAGGAGATTGTTCATAATTCTTTATGGTTAATGTCGGATGTTCCAATATCCCGACATTGACAATCATTTATAATAAATTAAGTTATAATAGTGTTTTTAGCTTATATATTGAAAATTTTAATATCTAAAACTCCAATAAAAATCATTCTACCTTTATAATATGGATTATTATAGTAGTGACTCGAGACATCCAAACCGAATTAAATTCCAAATATAAAGATAAATATTTATTATTTCCAAAAATGGAAAATATAAACATGTTTTAAAACTATAAATTTACATTATATTGAATTATTAAAAATTAAAAATGGCTAGAAATAAAATGACAAAGGTTCAAAGTCTGGAACTCCAAAAAAAAGTTTTTCACTTTTACAAAAATATGGCAAACAAAAATTCTAAAATGATATGGAATCACTTCAAAAAAGGAGGAATCCAAAAAAGAACAATATATGATTATATTAAAAAGTTCAAAGCTTCTAATGGTATTGGTTATATTTCACCACCTGGTCTTCCAAGAAAAATAGCAACAAAAGAAAAGGTCGATCTAAAGAAAAATTTATTTCAAAATGACCTATCATTAAAGTTGCTACAGTAGCTAAAGAACTAAAAATGTCAATAAGTTGTGCTAAAAAATTAAAGTTAATGATTTAAATATTAGAGCAAGAACAAAAAAGTTAAGCCCAAAACATTCAGAAAGTCAAGTCCTTCATCCAAATAAAAATATCCCAAAATTATGTCGAAAATTCGCAAAAAAATCTCATTTCTGATGACGAAACACAGGTCCCAATAAACCCTGAAGAAATCGCAGGTAGAGAGCCTTATCACTCTGATGGTCCAAATAATGTGCCATCAAAATATAAATACAAACCAAAATGAAAATTCGCGAAGAAATTTATGATTTGGCAAGCAATAGATACTTTAGGAAATGTTTCAGCCCCATATCTTTGTGAAGGACATATGGATGGTAAAATATATTTAAACGAATGTATCAAAAAGAGGTTGATTCCCTTTATCCTTAAACATCATAAATTTGATGATGATGTTGTCTTTTGGCCTGATATGGCTTCTTGTCATTATGAAAAAGGTGGTTGAATTTTGTTGTTAGAAATGAAAACGCTCCTAATATTCCTCATTTAATGCCAATTGAGAAGTTTTGGGCCTCATGTAAACAAGATATAAAAAGTTGGAAAAATCACCTATTACAGGGCTATGCAATAATTTAGCTTCGGTATCAAACAATATAAAATCATTATGAAACAATATAATCCATCAATATAGCACCAGTATCAATTAATATAAAATGTTAATTTTTTAATATAGCTTCAAAATTTTAAATATAGTCCAACTTTTCAAAATATAACTCATATGCATAATTTTTAATGTGAGATGATGATTTAAAAAGACAGTATTATTTAATATTGATTGGATTTGGGGTCGTCCAAATGGTTTGGCTCTACGAGCCAACTTTTCTAAATTCAGCATTTTGGAAAACTTTAAAGGGCCGCAATGTATTTTTAGGTAAAAAAATAGTGTTTAATTAATAGATTTTGATGTTTTTAAATTTGAAAGCTTGAACTTTTATATTAGATTCATAAAGTGATGTTTTTAATCTATTAAAGCATTTAAAGTATCGTCATTGAGATTTGATCTATGTTTGCTTTTAATAAACCTTATAGTTGAAAAAAACTGCTCGCATCTGTAAGTTGATTAAAAAATAGTGAATAATCCAAAAGCGAGTCGCTTTGAATTTTGAAATGAAGTAGGAAAACTATTCCAACGATGATATACACCGTCTTCTATTGGATTCCCTTGATTTCTAATTTCCTTTTCCATATTATTTAATTTTGACATTAAATATGCAAAGTTTTCAATATCTAATAACTCTAATTCCAGATCAGCGGCGGTGACTCCAGGAAAAAAAGCAATATTTAACGAATAAACATCAGATTTTAAAGGCCAAATCATAAATTTTAACGTATCATAGTGTTTTCTAAAGTCTATAAATCTTTCTTCAAAAGCTTCAGATGTATCTTTAATATATCCAGAAAAAATACTACCACTAATAATATTTTCTTGAGTTAAGCTATTGCCATTTCTAAATTGCCTCAAATTATTAAAATGATTAAATGTTTTATTCGCGCAATCCTGATCAAATCTACTTAGTTTGGCTTCAAATAATAATACAGTTTCTATAAGCTGAAATGCAGTGTTTCCTTTTCCTTGAAGCTTATGATTGAGAGTATTGAGATGGTTCGTGATATCTAATAAAAATAAAAAAATTTGAAGACCAATTTCACTAAAAATGATACTATGGTTATCTTCTTAAAACTTTGTATCTAACATAAATATCTTTATTTCGTCTAAACAATCACTAAACCTTTTTAATGCTGAATATCGTGAAAGCTAGCGAATAGAACTAAAATAATCCAATCCATCATAACAATTATCTAATTCATTCAATAATTCAGTAAATTGCCTGCATTTCAATCCCTTACACTTAATAAAGTTGATGATCTTAACAATAAAATTCATCATCGATTTTAATTCTTCTATCTTATTAAATACCTTACAAGTTTGATTTTCCTGGTGTAAAATACAATGGAAATTTATCATATTGTGCCCAACTTCATCACTTATAAATTTAACAGATCCAACATTCGGAGAAAGCATGTTTGCGCACCATCTGTACATAAAGAAACAATTGAGCTTATATTAATACCACATTCATTTAATTTCTTAATTATATTATTAGAAATATCAATTTTTTTGTGGTCGATATTAATGGAATAAGCTCAAATAGTTCTTCTACAATACCTGATTTGGTCAAACATCTCATTACAACTGCACATTGAGCCACATTTCTTATGTCTGTAGATTCATCTATTGAAATAAATAGAAAATCAGATTTAAATATGTCATTCAAATGAATTAATTTTACCTCTTCATATAAGTGCATAATGTGTCCTTTTAGTGGATTGTTCTGATATAGATAAAGATTCTAGTTTTGATATAACTTCGGCTTGATATGACTTATGGATAAAAAGAGTTTTGGACGTCTCTACCATACAGCGTTTAATGAATTGACCAATATAAAAACATTTCCCTGATTCGCTATATTTAATGCAATTGCGTAAGTTGCTTCTAATTTTATCTGACTATCACTTACAAACAAATTGATACTTGTGGACTGAGAATTTCTTTCTAATAATAAGTTGTCTATCATTATTTTTCTTCTGGTCCTTCTGGATAATTTGCTGCGAATGAATTATGTATAGATTCTGTATGTCTTTTTAAATTATAGGCTTTATAAGTTTTGGTATTGAAATTATTGTGTGTTTGGGGATGAGAGTTAGAATAAACGGAAATAAAACCGGATATTTATTTAAAGCATAGTTTGATTAAATAGAAGTGTGACTGATTAAGCCGAGTTAATTTGGCGCTAATTAAATTACATTCATTACGCCTATTTGGATAAGAGTTTGAAACCAAATCCAACAGAAATTGCACTGAAAACAATTGATTCTATTACCAACTTCAATAACTCCGTATAATTCATTCCATTCACTTTTAAATTGCCTGTTTTCATCTTCATAAGTTCTTGTTCTTTTGTTCATTTAATTTTATTACGTGTAATTTTTCAAGTGAATGAAACTTAATCGACTCAATAGATCAAAAAGAGTAAAAATATAAATAGCTAAAATAATGCCACGGGCCGCCAAACTTTTGAAACGGGCCGCATATGGAAATGCCTGATTTATTTTAAATAATTATCTCAGCTTACAAATTTATCTTTCAAACTAAGGTGTGATGCGTTATTCCTGTCCAATTTAAATACAGACAAATTATGTGATTTTTATCACACACATTAAATAAACTTTATTAAATTAAAGTAATAAAATTTTAATAACCTTTATTTTTAAAGAATGAAAATCAAAACAGGGCAAATGCAATCTGCCAGTATTAACGAAAATATTGCTTCTAAAAAGACGACTAGACACTTTAAAGAATAAGTACAAAAACTATACATAAGTCTGTAGAAGAAATAGGTACTTCTATTTATAAAAAAACTCCTACTAAAATAATCACTTCTAAAGTCAAAATGAAAATACCAAAATATCTTTCCACCTATTTCGAGGAGAAATGTATATAAACACTTTAAAAATGAAACATTAAATTAAATATATATCGTTTATTTTTAAAATAAATATTACGCTTCTTATTATTTTAGTTTTTGGACAGGAATAACGGACCACACCATATCATATTAAAAATTATGCATATGAGTTATATTTTGAAAAGTTTGATTATATTTAAAATTCTGAAGCTATATTAAAAAATCAACATTTTATATTAATTGATACTGGTGCTATATTGATGGGTTATATTGTTTCATAATGATTTTATATTGATTGATACCAGTGCTAAATTAAGGCATAGCCCTGTAAGAGTTCAATATCCAAGTATTAAATTAACTTGTTATGATAGAATCAATTGTAATGAAATTTAAATCAATTTAGTATATATTTAAAGTCTAATCTCATCACTACAATAAACCAAAATGATCATTTTCCCACTTATCAGCTATTTCTGTATCATGGTACAAGATGTAATCTCACTTGCAACCTACAAACCTATGAAAGGCAAATACATGATCGAATCCTTAAATCTACACTTTTCCAGCATTTAGGAAGGCAGGGGTAGAGGAGTATTTGATGTTTACTTGGAAATACCAGACCTCCAATTTCGCGAATCCAAATCTGCAACTCTTGATAAAAGTCACGAACGCAAATTTTTCTGAGATTAGATATGGGAGTTTATTTTTGTTCAGAGTAGTCCCCAATAATTGGTTGAACAAGAGTGAGAATAATTAAAAATTTGGTTGAATTAAACAAAGAATCAAAATGGGACTACTCTGAACGAAAATAAAGTGCAATATGAGCAAACATACCTATGTCCATATATATGTTAAAGAAAGTAATGATCTCGGAAGATATTACGATCATATCACTATTAAGGTTCATAAGAAAGAGTTCGTCCAAGATGACTGTACTGTGATTACTGATACTGTTAGAAGCTCTTATTATCCGTATCCTGACATCACTTTTAATGTTAATCTCTGTCATACAAGTGATTGATCTTATTTATTCGTGACCTTTTCTGACTGCTTTTCGCAATAAACTTGACTTTTCACATTGATCGAACACTTTTTACAATATTCAAAACCAATCTATAAATACTTAAATTAAATCTTTATTTATTAATCTATAAAAACGTCCATTTAACTTTGCATTCATCATATAATTTTCGAAGTCTTCAAAGATAGCCCGATGAACTAAATATATAATCGAATAATCTTTTTACCATCTTGGATTATCTAAAAAATCTTTTCAGTTTATGCTATTACTAATTTTAATCCATCACTTATTAATTGGTGACCAATAAGAAATTACCTCCTAAAAAATTGTTACGAAATGAGCGACAGGAAGATAGTAAGAAAACCAGATTTTCAAGCACATAAAAGTCAGATAGGGAAGCTAAATGACAAAATGGCTACTACTAGGAAGAAACTTGTAAGCTCCTATCATAAATTAATCCACATTTTAGGAAGCTATTAAAGTGAGTATTTCGTCTTGTGATGATGGAAAGGATGAGAATAAAGCTAAGAACCAAGAGCTGAAAGATAAGATGGCTAAGTTAAAAACTATTAATAATAAAAACATCTTTGCGTTGGCTAAAGAAAATAGCGAGAAAATCAAAATGAAAGTATCCCTATTCTTTCCATTCATATTGCATTGTGTGGCTTTCCGC
This sequence comes from Holacanthella duospinosa, assembly GCA_002738285.1. NCBI lineage: Eukaryota > Metazoa > Arthropoda > Collembola > Poduromorpha > Neanuridae > Holacanthella > Holacanthella duospinosa. The sequence goes on from NIPM01000730.1 coordinate 14,261, forward strand.
CTTATAGATATCTACAATGAAGGTTGATCAAAGTAAGACGCCTTTTAAAAGTATCGCTGAATTGGAGAACAAAATCAAGTATTTCCTCTCCCCATAATGTTGATTTTTTTCTTAATTAGAGAGAAAGAGCGAGAAATCGAGCAAGGTTCTCTGAAAATAGTTGAAGAAAAGATGCTCTTAAACGAAATAAACAAGTTAAAAAAGAGCATGAATAGTTTTGGCGATCTAAAGAAAGGACAGAGCGAGATTGATCAGCTCAAAGAGAAAGCAGACCAATATACGAAACGCATCGAAGAATATAATTCATTACGAAAAGAATTGGATGGTCTAAATGATCTGAATAGTAAGGACAAGAAAGTGGTGGATGACTTATATGCTAAGAAAGTGGAAATCACCAAAGAGATGACAGAGATTTATGAGAAGCGTAAAGATTTGAATGAAAACTTTGAAAAAGATTTGCAAGCTTATGAAGAATATCATAAAGAAGCTGAAAAGGTCAAAAAGAGTAGGGAAGAAGGGAGAATCAAGGAAGAAGAGAGAGCTGAATTAGTTAAAAAAGTCGAAGAAGAAAGGGAATTGGCTAAAATCCCTGCTTATGAGAAAAAAATTTCTGATTGTGATGTTATTTTAGGCTTCTTTAACTCGCTCTCGACTTTTCAATCTAATGGCTTGACTAAAATGGATGAGAAAGTTCCGCCTAAATTGAAAGAAAGAAAACCTGAAGAACAAGTATTACCTAAAGGGACTATCATTAAGAAAAAGAAGGAAGAGAGCTATTTCAAGGTTGATAAAAAGAAGTCAGTCCAGAAAAAGCAAAATGTTCCAGAATCTGACTCTACTACCAAGTTGAAGATTCCGCTTTCGCTTATGGATCTTTTTTGGTCTTTAGATCTCAAACCACCAGTATCTCAAACCGATGTGCCTCAAACTATTGATCAAGTCAAAGCGAAGAAAGATTGGTATTTGGACAACAGTCAAAAAGCAACTGATGAGAAAATAAAGGAAGTTGAAGACAAATACAAGGACTTAAAATTATAATTTAGAATTAAATCTTATTATTTATTTTAAATAAAACCTCTGAACCGAATCTAAAGACCGATCTCATCAAATGTGCGCTTCAATGTGGACATTTGTTCTGCATTAAGCGATTGTGGAAATTGGACTTTAAAAGTAACAATCAAGGCACCTTTAGTACCATTCTTTGTAGGCATACCTTCATTTTTAAAAGCAGTAATTTGATTAGGCTGAGTAACTTTATCATGAGCTAAATTCAATATTCTACCATCCAACGATGTAATTTTCTTCTGATAACCCGTAAGAGCTTCTTTCAAAGATAGCGAGACTTCGGTATGAAGATCATCGCCCTCTCTTCTAAAATTCGGATGAGATTTTTCTTGAATTACAAAACAGATGTCCTGAAAAGAGCCATCAGGAAATTCATCACCTTCATTTTGGAACTTAATTTTTGTCCCAGCTTTCCATCCTGGTTTAATATTGATTTCTAACGTCTTTTCCGAAGGTATTGTGACCCTAGTTCTTGGGTCTATTAGCTTACGCGTAACTTTCAATTTCTTAACCACACCTTTATACAAATCTTCCAAACTAACACTAAGTTTATGTTCTACAGCTTCTACCGGTTTTGGTGGGCTAGAATGGCCAAAAGGATGACCACTACCATTCGAAAAATGTCCTCTATTTCCCTTAGTTCGAGAAGATTGAAAATCATCTTGCATACTGCCAAATCCGCCCCCACCTCCCATACTGAAGAATTGTTGGAAGATATCTTCAGCGTTGGTAGGTTTAAACCCGCCACCGCTAGAACTGAAATTAAAACTACTAGGGAAGCCAGCGCCACCAAAACTACTTGAACTTTCACTACCTAAACCGCCTTTTAGGCCTTCTTCGCCATATTGGTCATAAATAGTCCTCTTATTCTTATCACTTAATACTTCATAAGCTTCACTTAATTCTTTGAATTTCTTGTCTGCATTTTCTTTATTATCAGGATTTCGATCCGGATGATGTTTGAGAGCTAATTTCTTATATGCTCTTTTCAATTCATCTTCATTTGCATCTTTATTGACCCCGAGTATTTTGTAGTAATCTTTGGCCATTAGAAAATTTTCATCTCATAGTTGAATACTTTTTATTGCACTTTTTTCACTTCTAGCAAAATCTGGAAGCTTCTAGAATTTATTTTAGGAAAAATGGGTCATCTATACCATTTCAGGTCCAAGATGGCACTTACCAATAACAAAATGGGAACTATCATAAACAAAATGGTATTATCAGAATCAAGGTGGGACTTTTGGTAATATGGTAATATGGGAGTTTATTTTTGTTTAGAACAGATTTTAAAACCGGAAGTTAACTTTATAACCTCATTTAAGATGAAAATAATGCAATGAAAATTCATTTAAAATTGGTTGATTTAAGACTGATATTTTGATGATTAATCTCCTGTTTAAGGTCCCTAAACAAAGCATTACCTATTTTTGGATCAAATTACGGCTGTAATTGAATTAAAAATTGAAAATAACTTAATATTTCGTTTTAATCATCATAAACTCAATACTAAAAAACAGAAACAGATAAAATAAAATAAAAACATACTAAAATCAAATTTGTTCGATTGAATTTTTAGATTTAAATACTATTCCTATTGTTTGTTACAAAATTTCGACTTTTCACCATAATTTAATTAATCTGAGTTATTGATAAACTCAAAGTCGATAAATTTCATTTAGGGCTATTTTTTGATAAAGTTTTTCAACATTATTGAAAAATTAACAAGAGATCTAAAAATAAACAAAAGAACCACTTTAATTTATATAAAAAGATTTATAAAATTCATGTTTTAACTAATAGCTTTAACGAGTAATTAAGGCATAATACCCCTGGGAGAAATCCAATATTCTCAAAAAATTTCAACCAAAAATCTCAACTCGGCTTCATAAATTCCTCTGAAACGTACTCTCCTGAGTATATTTTTTCAGGGGAAATAGTTCCCGACGCCACTTTTTTTCTTGGTTAATCTTCAAACGATGCGTCCACTAGCGGATTTATGAATTCTCAAATTTTCCAACTTTTTTCAACCAATTTCTCCGACTTTGCTCGAAAACTAAAGTTTTGAAGTTTCCACACCCCACCTAACAGTTTTTTTTGATTAGATCACGGAGAGCGGTACCAACCGAGGTGGACAAGGTAATCACATTACGAGGAGAAGTATAGCAGCCCCCAGTCAACGCTATACTCCTTGGATTACCCATCTTCCCACATTTAGGTTTTGAGCACCTCCCTTTTACCCATGATCTTTAATTGAGAGGAGGAAACCACCAAACCATTATCTGGTTTCAGTTTAGGGGCGTATTTGTTTTCCCTCCTCTCTCTGGAGCGGACCGCCTTATGCCCCAGCCTACGATGGTTTGTCCCCTGTAATGTAGATAACGAATTTACATAAATGGTACCTGAGTCGCGTAGAGGGACATGTATTTCTTAGCATCCTTTATGCGGAGCTTTTGTACCAGGTCCTCTCTACCAGGGTCCTCGTAGATCTCAAAGTAGGCATCGGTGTCGGCCTCTAAGAAAAACTCCCAGAAACAGTAAGTCACAAGGTATATAGAATCCACGTCATTCTTTCTTTCGAATTAGTCGAAGACTTTCTGCAGAAATCAGAAGTGCCCGTCTATATCTGACTTTCCGTGATATTCTGCAAAGAAATTCTGGGAGGTGAAGTAGTTCTTAGTAGGTAGCTCCAAGAGTATATAACTCCTTAATTCCTCGAATCTAAAATGGCCTGCATTATCTGACCAGAAATCTATGTTAGAGAAACTTCTCAGCTTTGCCTCCTCCACTTTCCTGAGGCAGCTCTTGACATAGTGGGAATTATGACTAATAACTTCTGAGAGGTAGTTATAGTAGCTCCACTTTATTTCTCCCGCCACTTTATAGATGACACAGAAGCCGAGACAAGATACAGAAGATTTGTTGTAGTATGCTTGTGATATTTCCACAGGTCCCCCACCGATCTTGAAGTTCTGTTTGAAATCCATGACTACCACGAACTCATCATGCTCAAAGTTCTCTAGTCTTTATCTAAAGTAGCCTTTTTGATCTTTATTTAACTCAGAATGGGCTTTGTAGAACTTCACTCGTTTGTCCTGAGAACTTTCACCTAGCCTCCTTTCAAGTTTCTTACCATTTACACAGATATCACACATATCCGTCTTCCTTTTCAAATATTTGAAGTATTTTGTGCATAAAGTTTAGTATGTAGACAAGTTTAGGTTAATTTCTGGGTTTTCGGCCATTATGTTCTTATAAATATATAGTTTAGATTGTTAGAGATTTAATACAGGCTGATTTATATGTAGTTTGCATGTTATCTCAGAATCTTTGGTCAAATATTCATTAATTAACTCTTTTGTATCTTCACCTTTTTGTTTTTTAGATTCTGGTTGATAAATCTCCCTATTTTCTATTTCATCATCTCCTCTTTTCCTTTTTACAGTCTTGTACATAGTGTTTGAGAAAATAAAACCACTTTTTCTCAGATCCTTTTTCGATATTTCGCCTGCAACTATCGATAAAACTGCATATCTTTCGTTTTTTGGTGATTTGTTGAATACTTTTAATATATTCTTAACTAATTTTTGGAGTATTGTTGGTGATTCTTCACTATTAATGTTTTGGTTATCATACGGTAAATATCTTGCGTTCATTTTAGTAACTGTAATCTAATAAACGATAATTTAAAGCAAAAAATGTTTGTTTAATTTATTTTACCAACAAAGTGGTTGAAAATTTATTTAGGGTCTGTTTTAATTCCCNTTCATTTTAGTAACTGTAATCTAATAAACGATAATTTAAAGCAAAAAATGTTTGTTTAATTTATTTTACCAACAAAGTGGTTGAAAATTTATTTAGGGTCTGTTTTAATTCCCAAAAAAGTGTCTCTTCTGGAAATAAATTTCCATATGGTTTTAAAATATATGTTATGCTCTTTGGGAGCAATTCAACAGCATTTCCGAGAAACAATTAAGTCTCTAAAGTAGAAGATTTGATTAACATGAAAATGATAAAATACNATTCAACAGCATTTCCGAGAAACAATTAAGTCTCTAAAGTAGAAGATTTGATTAACATGAAAATGATAAAATACGTCGCCGTGAACAACACACATTATGAAATGGTACAAATATTGAATTATTAGGGTCTTAATAAATAATTATTAACTACAATATGAAAACTTACTGATGGATATTTTGTTTCGAAATAAATGTTGCTTGACTTCTACATACAAATTTCATTTTAGATGTATAATACTCAAGCATGGTGATATCGATTCTGAAAAAAATATTCATCAATCAAAATCATTTTTATAATCAATAATTCATACATTTTACATTAAATTTTAAAAACATGTTTAACTTCAAACTGATAAATATATGTTGTATGAGTGTAGGGTATATTGTTTTCAATAAAAAAAATTACAAAGAATTCCAACTTTAGAATGAGACCTATAACTTCATAACTTTCATTGATTGAAAAATTTATGTGATTATATTGTTTTGAATACATCATTAAATAATTACCTTATATAGATTTTAAATATAAATATGATTATAAAAATTATACTTGGTAATGATATAATGTCATTAAAATCAAAATTTCTATCATAATGGCTATATCGGGGAATAAATAACTTATATTTATTTAAATTTAGAGTTTTGCACATTTTATATTTGAGATTAGTTAAAGATTCTTTAACATAAATGTTGGTTGAAGGCTAAAAATAGATCTTATTTTTTATATTTTGCCAATCCCATTCAATATATTCAAATTACTTGGGTCTGATCAAATGGATATATGATAAGAGTAAATTAATAGGGATTTAAAGAAATCAAATTATAAAAGGGGCTAGAGTTTTTTTATTATTAACTAGAAGTAAACAAAATATGGATTATATAAAGAAAAAAGAATCAGAACTAGAAAAATCGCAAATTTTAGCTGTTTATAATAATGGTGGTGAATGGAGAACTTTGGCAGTAACATTGGCAATCAAAAAGACGACTGTTTACAGGTGGGTAAATATACAATCTGAGGTTAAACGGCCACATGGTGGCGCCAGAAACTTTAAAACATTAGATGAGCATAAAGAATTTATGTCAGAGGCAATAGAAGAAAACGCTAAACTTACACTAGATGGAGTAAAAGAGTTATTATTCGAAGAATTTGAACTCGAAGTATCTAAAGAATGTATAAGATCCCTTTAGATGGTTTGTTATTTACTCTTAAAGGTGCTAGACGTGAACCCGAAAATGCTAACAATGAAACCAATAAGACTAAAAGACGCCAGTTTGTAGAGAAACTGCTCCGTTATCAAGCTGATAACCATCCTTTGATTCTCATGGATCAAACAAACTTTAATCTCTTCACTTCTCGCAAAAAAGGTAGATCATTAAAAGGAGATAGGTGCTCTACCATTTCTGCAGGAAGTAAAGGAGGAAATATTCATGTAATAGGAGCAATAGGGACTGTAGGTTTAATACACTATGAATTGAGAAGAGGGGCTTTCAAAAAGCCAGAAGCAAATGAGTTTGTAAAACAGACATTAAGAAGTGCGAAAAATCATTACCAATCTAGAGTGGTGCTACTTATTGATAATGCACCATGCCATAGCTCGATCGAGGACGTATTTTTAGAAGAAGAATTCTCTCATCATCTTCTATTAAGACTTGCACCCTATTCTCCTATGTTCAATGCAATAGAGGCAGCTTGGTCTGCATTTAAAGCATCAGTTAAAACCGAAGTAAGTGTTCAAATGAGAGATATTTTGATAAGAGAAGATCGTGAAAATCTAAACCAAACTGAATATCGACAACAAAGGTTAGAAAACATAATTAACAACAATATTGCTTCATCTATTACTATTGCTAACTGTTTGAGGTATATTGCGCATATACAAAGATATATACCTGACGCTCTAAATATGGCAGATATGGTCTTTTAAGTTTCTTTTAATATACTTTTTTTATTAAATTCAACCTTTTACACTTGATTTAGTTTCTAGGAAAAATGACTTCTAAAACTATTTTAATGATGTTTTAAATAAGAACTTATGTACCGTTCAACATTTATTTTCATAAAAATTGATACTTGCATTAAATTATCTACAGATTTTAATATATACTTTACCAGACATAAGCCGAATGTATAAAAAAACAAACTCCTATTAACACCTTGTTTTTTGAAAAATATTGAAAAAGTGGATCCCTAGCTTTAGCATGATAAAATGTCAACATATATTTATCAGTTTGAAGTTAAACATGTTTTTAAAATTTAATGTAAAATGTATGAATTATTGATTATAAAAATGATTTTGATTGATGAATATTTTTTTCAGAATCGATATCACCATGCTTGAGTATTATACATCTAAAATGAAATTTGTATGTAGAAGTCAAGCAACATTTATTTCGAAACAAAATATCCATCAGTAAGTTTTCATATTGTAGTTAATAATTATTTATTAAGACCCTAATAATTCAATATTTGTACCATTTCATAATGTGTGTTGTTCACGGCGACGTATTTTATCATTTTCATGTTAATCAAATCTTCTACTTTAGAGACTTAATTGTTTCTCGGAAATGCTGTTGAATCGCTCCCAAAGCGCATAACATATACTTTAAAAGAATATTATCAAAAGTCCCATTTTGATTCTGATAATAGCATTTTATTTATGATAGTTCCCATTTTGTTATTAGTAAGTGCCATCTTGGACCTGAAATGGTATAGTTTAGGGGGTTTAGGTGAAAAATAAAGCTTTATTAGCTAGTAATATGGCACTATTTTCCTTCAAAGTAGTTCCTTTTTGATTCTCTTCTTAACTCAACCAAATTTTTAATGAATTTAGATTATTCTCACTCTTAATCAACCAATTATTCAATAAGTACAATAGGGACTACTCTGAACGAAAATAAAGTGACATATTATTTTTAACTGGAAATATGATGATTGGTGCTTCTGTATTGGAGAATAGCGAGAAGAAGAAAGTAGGATCAAAGATTTTCTCTTCTGTCGAATTAGTACGAAAAAAGCCATTTTCTTTGATCAAAATCTTCTTTGGATCAGTATTAGGGATAAAAATACTAGGACTAGACATATAAGAACGAACAACAAAATAATCGATCAATCTATCAGTAGTGGCATGTTTTTGATAAGTCTTATTCTGGTATAAAATCGTTTCTTCTTTTGGTCTTAACAATTTGATCTTTTTCAAATAAGTTTTGTTGGTTTCTACATCGAACACTTCTTGAAGAGATAAATGGTTAATTTCTCTAGATAGTTTATTTTTCCATCCTCTCTGATATATCAAGTCATCCGTGTTGTATCTTGTTTTGAGTGTGTTATGAATACCTTTGTTTATAATTTGTTCGCCCTGGATCATTGATAAAAGTAATAAATGCATAGTTTAGCTAGCTTTGTAAACATATATATATATATTTAAAATGTTTGTAAATCATTTGCTAATGTTTTATTCGATATTTGGATCATTAAAGATTCTGGATTTTCTCAATGTAAAAATCGGTTATATAAGTTTTTCAAACGTCTTTTTACATTTGACTACTAATTAAAAGTTTTATATATTACAAAATTCCACGAAGTTTATTTTAATCAACGGCTATTGTCTTCAAAATAAAAAGATTAACAAATGAGAGTTTGATCGCAGTATTCTGAAAAGTATTCAGAATCGTCTAAATATTGTGGATATATACATATAAAACCTTTATTACTTTTCAGTCGCAAAAAATAACACTGGAATGGGTTTCTACAACCTTTTCATAAATTAACAGGGATGCGTCAAAAGCCGATAGCTTATTATAAAGAAAATTTAATTTTTTGAAACTATACTATAAATTGTTTATAGTAAATTTGCTCTTCAAAAATGTAGACAAACCTTACTCATATCTAGTTTTTAATAAATCAACTCATTTGGCCAAAATATAGAAGCAATCTGGTCCAATTTAATGAACAACTTCCATTTGGATACATCATATTTTTGTTATAAAACTAAGAAATAGATCATCTATGCTATTTATGGTTATATATAGGTATTTTTTATTATATATACCCAAATCGATTCAAATAGCTCCAATATATAGCATTTCATTTTATACTTACAATCGCAAACTTTGTAGGTTTCTAGGATACTTAGGTGCATGATGCAAGAAAGATAAACATAAAATAGTGATTTTCAATAGGTAGCTCATGATTTACTATGATCATTTGATTCGATCTTTATTTAGATGTTTTCATTAACAAAATGAGCTTCTCGAATGAGAATTGGCCAAAATCAAATACTAATAAAATAAAATGATAAATGTTAACAGGGCTAAAGTATGATAAGTTTAATGTATTGTTTGATTTATTCAATTTTGTGATCTATTTAGCTTCTAATAATTTTTTAGAAGTCAAAAGATGTACAATTTAATGGAAATGTTCATCCTTGATAAAATATTCTCAACTCATTAAAGAAAGAATAATGGTGAAGAAAAAACCAGTTCTCTTAAACAAATTTTTACAATATTTAATTAAATCTCGAAGAAATCCTTTGATTTGATCCCAACAATAGGAGGCACCATTTCTCACTGCTCCCATATAAGAATCGATGGCTTTTTTAGAGTCTTTCTTTGACTTTTTGTACTTAAAATATTCTTTGAACTCTTTATCTTCATCAAAAAATTCTAATAAATTATTTAAATCTTCTTGCGATGTAGTAATAACCAGGCTTTTAGGTGTATAAACTATCAATTCTATTACTACTTCATCTATTTTTTCTTGTTTGACTTTTCTGTCTGCTTCGATTTTAGCTAATTTCTCATTCTCAAATTCTTTTTTAGTATTTCCGACTTCTCTTTTAGCATATTTGACATTTTCTTCAGCTTCGTTGACTTCTTTTTCAGCTTCGCTGGCTTTTTCTTTTTCAGCTTCAGCATGGGATTCGGCTTCTGATTTTTTTTTTTCTTCTTTTGACTGTTGCGACTTTTTCTCTGACTTTTGTGGCTTTTTCCCTGACTATTTTGTCTATTCTTTTTCCTTGGCTGTTTTGACTTCTTCTTCAGCTCTTTTGATATTTTCTTCGGTTTTTTGATATTTTCTTCGACCCTTGACTTTTTCTTCTTCGGTTTCACTACTACCCAAAAAACTATCAAAAAATCCCCTCTTTAATAAAGTCATTTCTACGCCTTCCTATTCTACTGTATTGCCTTCAGCAGTCGACGTACAATGTACTATAAAATAGAAATATGTCAAGTAGTTTATTCAAAATAAAATGTTTTTCGTGTTATAGGACATTACACAGTTGATTAATATTACTTATTTTGGCCATTTTTTGTCATTATCAGAAAGTTTAAGATTTCTTTTGATAACAAACTTGACTGGTCCGTTATTGTATAAGAATGAGTTTTTTCGGTTTAAAATATAATAAGATCATTTCTTTGTGAACATTTTAATTTAAAGGAACAAAGTTTTTTTAGGGTAGAAATAGATAGGAAGATCAAACTTTATTGAAGTTCATTGCTATGAAAATCCATTTCTCTTCAATGAGAAACAAGTATTTCCAACTTTATAATTCTTATATAAAGCAATTCATCTAAACATGATTATAATTTCAAATAACTTGAACTTAGTTGGTCATTTTGATTTTCCTAACAAAGAAGAGACTCTCAAGATTACATTTACGAAAAAGGAGATATAGGAAATGTCAAGACTAAAAAAGTAGAATATGTTTATACCCTACAAATAGATAGTTTTAATCTAGAACTTATGGCTTTGTTTATAGGAAATTAAATTGAGAAGAAAAACAAAGTAAAAAATATATATTTAATTTTTTAAAGTTTTATCAACAATTATGAGTAAAGATTCTAAATTCATTATCTCTAACCAAATCCCATTTCTCATAATCCAAATTATGAAAGGTAATGCCTTCACAAAAGGGCTCGTCGTCACTTTCATCTTCACTATTGGAATGATTAAGAAGGTCAAAAGTTGCTTCCAATTTAAACAGAGGCTTTATAATAGGAGCAATTAAAGAATGGGTAGCCTTGCGTTCGATAATGTTGGTGATGGGTCTTTTAGGTTGGTTCAAACCATAGTAATTCACTGAAGGAACAGAGTGCATTGTTTTTTCTATTGTTGTTTGATGAAAATTCAAGTTGTTTAAATAGTTGGATTCACACATGGTATAATCAATAATTAAAATTAAAAGGGAATTCAAACACTAATAAATTGGTTGAAACGTAGAATTGGGGTTACTTGATTAGGTAATCCCGTTCCCTTATTTGTGCGAGTTTTGCATGTTTAATTTATATGCCTTATTTATTTGACGACATAAGAAATCAAGTAATAAGAATAGCATCATCATGGAAGTGTAGTGACTTCTAAGTCCTCAAAAAATGTTCGAAAACAGGGACTTCAGCCACGAAAGAGCCTATGCCATAAATAGCTTCTATTATTAGAAAGAATGTAGATCTCGTTCCTATTCATTCTTCATACCTTTCGAGTTGCCTCTGCTAGGAAATTGTGTCACAGGCTTTTGGTTAAGCTTAACGTAGAGGCTATAGATGGCACTTTATTCAGAGTAGTCCATTTATTAAATAATTGGTTGAACAAGAGTGAGAATAATCTAAATTCATTAAAAATTTGGTTGAATTAAGCAAAAAGGGAATAAAGTGCCAAATAGACACGGAAAGAAAATGGCTTGAGATGAAATTAGATGAGTCTTCCATGATTCTTTAGGAAAATGGATTTCCCTTAAATGCATCGAACCTTAAACATGAACCAATTGCTTTAGATCCAGAATTACCTAATGATGAGAATTTGTTTAATCCTTCCATCATCCACGATGCCATTTCCTCAGCTTCTACGAAATCCGACTTTTCTCCTTATGAAATTTCCAAGACGGAAGAGCAGGTGATATGGTTAATGGGTTCTTCTTTAAGATAACACCTTGGAAAATCAAATTTTGTGTATTGAATTCATGATCTAAGTCATTTCAACCACTTTATTTCGCCTCTTTGAATTTTTGATGCATAAGGAGCTTAATTTCAAATAAAGGAGCATCTATTTGATGAGAAAAGCATTAATTGATATTCTTGTTTTTAAATGCTCTTTTTTAATTAAAAAGTTCTTATAAAAGTGACTCAAAAAACCACAACTTTGCCATCACCCAACTGTATAAAAGAAAGCCGAGGTCAAAATATGTTAAGCTTATTGATATTAGTCTAGGCGATTATCGGTAGCCACCCAATCCATCACAAAAGGATTTCGCATGGAAGATGGAAATATGAGAGCATCATCCAGTAGAAGAAAAAGAAAGAATCAATGTGTACCATTGATGGCTCTAAAGATCATGATTTCCTTATGACCCCAATTCGATTCAGCACCCTATGATAATTTAGACCCCAATAGATTTGGATCAGAGTTGCTACCTTTAAATCCCTACCATGATGCAGCCAACCCAACTCAACTAACGGAGTTGGATCAAAGACCTCCAGCTTTTAGCTTGCCTTATCCGCCATCGACGGAAGATGTATTCGACCCAATATCATCAGAATGAGGGCAATAATCTATGGTGAAGCCTCAGATGGCCTTGGACGATAAAGAAAACAATCTGTTTATTAGAAGATTGAGGAATGTAAAAGTACCAGCTGACTCCATCGGCCAAAATGCTCCAAAACCTCCTTCGACTGATCAAAAGATGTCACAACCTCCCTCTACATGGTTCTCCTTTAAGCACAAGTGCTTGACCTCCAACTGCCTAACCTCCTACTTTAAAATCAAATTCTATAAAGTCAACTATACATGAAAACGTGCCTAATGCTACACTTCCAAATACAAGACTTGAACCCTTCAAGAATATAAAATTGAAGTTTTATTTCAATAAAATCTAATTTTATAAAACGCTCTTTTATATCCATAGCGTTTGAAACTCCCAAGCACCCAAGATATAAATACTAATCCAAACACTACGCCATAGATGATCAATCCTGTCGGTAGGCCGATTATTGAAACTCCGGTACTGTTTTTCTCTGTTTCATAATTGTCTTTCATTCTAAGTGGGTTTGATCAAGTCGGTTTTATACTTCGGAACTTTTTACAAATTCTCCGACAATTGATCTTTTTTGAAAATTAACTTGTTTCAACTTTATTCTTTTTTGTCTTAAATCGCCTTTCTTTCTTTGAAAATACTATTTTTGAACTCAATGAGTACCAAATTTGAATTTTTATATCTAAACTTCTTCATTCATAATTCCTTTCTATTAAAATGAATAAGAGGTAGCTTGTATCTCTGACTATTTTAATTCGATCACCTTTATTTTCTGAAATGTGCTACTTATGACTCCCAATCCAATGATTACATGTCTCTTTGTATAAGCATGCTTTTAAGTATATTATAAACAATAATATAAAATAATACTCCAATTTACTCTTCATTATTTTCCTCTGAAGAGCCAAAAATGCAATCTTCACTCATTTACAAAGAAAAACATTATATGAATGTACAAAATATTTATAAATTGTCTTTATTATTAAATTATTCTATCAAAATCTTTACAGGATGAAACCTACCATTTTGTTTTTAATACATGATCTCTAGTAAAAATGTAACTCCATTTTTATAGAAGAAAAAAAACCTAGAAATGACAAGACAGATAATGAGGACGCGATTCTCCATTTAAAAGACCGATTAAATACAACTTTCAACCCTAGTCAAAATTGGACCCCTGTCATTAAAGAGGTTAGAACAAAAAATCTGATTCATAAAAAACTCAAAAAATGGTACAAGAACGCTCTCCATTCAGTGTGATGATCCGCAACGTCGGATATGAAACAGACATCGAGACCATTCGCGCCACCTTCGAATCATGTGGTAACATAACTAGAATGTCGGAACAAACCTTGTGTAAAGGCTTTCTGTTTATCGATTTCGAGGATCAAGAAGGTGTTAATCAAGCTTGTCAAAAAAACCAAATGGAATTAGATGGACGCACAATCTCGGTGACCGACACGAAGGCTCCTCGAAGTGGGAAGATGGAGCAGACGAAGAGCTTGTTCATTCGATATCAGGATTTCCAATTTTCCAAAGATCAATTTGAGGAAGAGTTTGGTAAACATGGAGAATTAAGAAATGTAAGCTTATTAATGGATCGCGACACCAATGAACCAAAAGGGTATCCTTCCCTTATTTTTATTCATCTAGTATTGTGTTTGTGGATTATTATAATGAAGAAGATGCTCAAAAGGCGTTGGCTTATTTTTCCGAAAATCAATTTAATGGAGAAAATATTCAAGTCTCTTTAAGTAAACCAAAACGACAGGATAATGGAGCTCGTGGAGGCTTTAAAGGAGGTCGTGGAGGCGGATTTAGAGGTAGAGGTAGAAATCCGCATTATTAAATGCTTTTACCTTCTTATTTATTATATAAAATAACTTTTTATATAATCCTTAATTTTTCAACTTGTGGTAATATTGAGGTAAGACAATAAATAATTTAATGAGCACTATAAGTCGAGCCCATCAATTAACCATTATAAGGGGTATAACCCATAGCGGAATTGATGTTAGCACCTCCACTCATGACCGACGATTGTGGTGTAATGATCGCAGTATTCGTGCCAATAAGAGAAAAAGTACCGGAAATATCATTACCGTTAATATTCGAGTTCATACCACTTGCAAGAGCATTCGCATTGGCAATGGCCGAGGAAGGCCCCGATTGAGTGATGGAATTAGACGCTGATTGGGCGATATTATTACTAAAGAATTGATTTGAGAAACCATTACTTGAACCACTAGTATTCGTGTTACTTGTGATAGGTGAAGGACCGGTTATAGCTGAAGTATTTGCTGTTGCTGAAGTTGGTGTACTATTTGCTCCAGCTCCGGCTCCGGCAAAAAGATTGGTTTGTTTGATTATTAAGGAGTCTAAAGTTGTCAGTAATAAGTATTGTAGTTGCATTTATTTAAATTCGAAATGATTCAAGGTATTTATAAGTTTATTATAGTTATCCTTAAACAGGAATAAGGATATGAGAAGGAGCTTTTGTAGACTTTAAATTATTGAGGTCTTTAATTTTGATTTTTTTGACATTAAATGTTCATTTTATATCTTTGTAGGATCATAGAGTCTTTTGGTAACTTGAAAGATTATAAAATGAAAAAGGGTTAGAGTTAAGAATTCTTCCTTATTTACAAATAAAACGCCTTAAAATATTTTCCTTATTTTTTTGAAGCGAATAACCTCTAGGGAATGCAACTTCGTCCGGTTTTCTCAATTTCGAAATTCGAAGTATTCGTTTTTTCAACTTCGAAATTCGGTTTCAAATTCGGATTTAAAGCATTATAGTTTTATCTTTAGAATTTTTGAAAATAATTTTGAATAAAAGATGAAAATTTAATTGAAATTAAAGAGCTTCATTAGAATTAAAAAATGCTCTTAAAAAGCAAAATTAACCGAGTGTTTTATCATTTAAAGTCGATCTTATCCTATTACAAATGTAGCCAGCAGAGGAAAAGGCACGCTCTGATTCTACACTTGTTGGAGAAATCGACTTTAAGTGAACATAGATTAATTCTAAATGATATCCTCTAGAACCTCCCGACTCAAAGAGGTCCATTTACTTTGTAATAGTTTCTAATAATGACGTTGTTACTTGAATCTGTTCTACATGTGCATTGTTATCCATATTTTTGATTGCCTGAATAAGAACATCCTTTAAATCTTGAACTTTTGGAGAATCATCTGAAGAAATAATACCAATTTGGTCATCGATATTTTGACTGAAATCGCCCAAATCTTTATTCTCATTATCACTATGTTCTGGGTGTAATCTAAGTATCAAACTCTTTATAATAGCAGCCATAAGATTTTTTGACAAAATATTAAAAACTCCGATTTCAGATAATGATTCAAATTTTCCAGTATGGAGATATTATAAAACAGACGATAAAGTCGTTCTTCTTTTAAGTGATTCATAAATCTCAAGCCCAATTTTAGAACCCCTTTCTTTCAATTCACATAAGCAAAATTGTAATACAGCATCAGCTGTAAGAAGGTTGGCATCTCTTGAACAAAGCGACTCGATCCCTAGTTTTAAAGGCTGAAAAGCTTCAATAAGTTCCTTTATATTTGTTAATTCTACTTCAACCAATAATAAAGAGTTATTGACATCAATTAATGTTTTCTTGATGCAATTTTTCAACTTACAGAAGTTTTCAAGCATAGATAATAAACTGTAATAACGTGTTTTTGAGTCGATTTCCAATTTTATCTCTTTTTTGAAGTCTGTAAGAATATAAGTTTGAAGGATTTCATTTTTAGGGATGACCTTTTAAACATTGCAATAATTTTTCTCACTTTTGATACAATCAGGGTATAGTTCTTGTGAATAACTTCATTCTCTTTAAATTCCAAAAACACCTCTAAACCTCCATTTTCTTTATTATCATCTTCTGATAGTTCTGATTCGAAATCTAAAATTGTATCTAATTCATTTTCATGATTAGCATCATCAATTTGGGTATACTTTATTGTCTTTCTATACAGAATATTGGTAATCGAGAGCTGAGTCATGTATGCTAAGCACAGTTGCATTTCACAGTTTGATATTTTCTTTATTTTGGTGTTGACACTACAACCATCGCAAACTACAGATACAATATCCCTTTCAAATAATAAATCGTAAGAATTAAGATCTTTCACTATCTTTAATCCAACTTCTGAAGTAAAAGATCCCCTAATTCTTGCCAAACCAAGATCCCAAAACAAGTCGGACTCTGATTTTATAATAACATTTAAATAACGTCTATTATTAGTAGATGTCCACTCATCAAAGATAACAGAAAATTTACAACCAGCTTTCTTCTGCGTTCCAATTTCATCTATTTGATAATTCGACTTTGTTTCGCAAAACCTAAAACATAATCGCGGATGGTATTAGGAGATGTCGGTAATCTTTTATTTAGTGCCATTGATTTAATTGCATTTCTTAAATCTTCAGAAGTACAAAAAACAGAAAATGGAATTCCATCCTTCGAAGTCATCCTAGAAAATACCAATTCTAATGTCGTTGTTTTTGTAAAATATGAATCAATACACTTTATCTTTTTTGGAACTAATAATAAATTAATACCGATAATTACTTTGTTCTTGTTGATTAGATTTTGCCTTGGGTCTTTCAATAACAATTGAATGGATACTCTTAAGATCGATATGAAGAGTAGATATAGTTCCACTACTTTTCAATATTTTTTACAGTCATTAAACTTGCATTGGGCATGTTGACCTTTCACTTTTCTCAAAAAACATGTCCATATAGATTGATTTTGCGAGTTTCTTTTGTTGAATTCTATAAATTCAAAGTCTTTAGTTTGTATTGACATAGCTATTCTTTGTTTTATTTAAAATGAAATTTTTTATAAATCTGCTATTTGTTTATAAGTTTTGTGATAAATTTGATACTATAAAGTTTCGAATTTGGAGTTTCACAAATTCGAATCTGCAAGCCCTAATAACCTCACAAAATCTGAAATTTTTATTTTCGTGTTTATGTCGAAAGAGGAGCACGAGAAACTAAATAAGAAGATAAATGAGGTGAAAAAGAAACTAAAGAAATATGAACATCAATACTTAGAGAAGAAAGGTCTTAAACCTTTATTAAAAGATATTCAATCTTCTTCTATAAGTAAATTTCCCTAAAAAATAACATGTTCTTTATAGATAAGTATTATAAGCTGTACTCTCAATTGAAAGTAGAGTTGAAAAATGTTCGTATTAAAATAATGAAACATAAGAAACCTTATAATTCTAGTCTCAGCTCGTCATCTAATGATATGCGTAATCCTTCCTCCCCAATCATTTTAGTTTCTATAAATGAATCTTTAGCTATAGAGACGAATGTATTCGATGATAGGATGACAACATTATCAACCGATGATAGTTATATATCAAATAATATAGAAGAAGAAATTGTGGTTGAAAATCATTTAGAAGATAATTTTCTTCTCTCCTCACCATTGGAATCTAAAACCGACCCACCTAAATGGATTTATCCTTATTATTGTGCTTATAATAAGTCAATAGGCTTGGATTTGTCAGTCTGTACAACTAAAATCGATGAGGAAATTAATGAAATTCAAAAATTTGATAAGTTCTATACTAAATATAACAGCACAAAACAACTAACGAAGAAAAGTAAGTTCATTAATTTGATAGTTTTAGGATTGAAAGCGACGTATAGATATAAGCCTTATTATTATCGTAATAAATCTAAAAATTAGCATAAACTTTTAAAATTAGCTTTTATGGAATCAACATGGCAAGTCTTTTACATTCATACATAAAATCATAAAAAATAGTTTATTTTAAGTTAATCAACGTAAAGATTAACGACGGCCCCAGCCAAAACATGAGAAGTAGGATTAGGGATTTTCAACTGATTAAGATGAGCAGAATCAAAAGCCAATTTCACATCTTCATCGGAAACAAGCGAAATAAAATCTTCATCTTCATCTTTATATCTCAGTCTATATTTTCTCTTCTCGCTATTCCCGCTAGAGTCAGGAATACAAAGGCGAATCTTCTTATCGACTCTTTCCAGTAACTCCTCATAATCCACGAAGATTGGACATATGATTAGGAATACATCTTGTGAATAATGGATCTTGACTTTAATTTGATCTAATCCCAAAAGAGCCTCGAAATTATTCCCACTTAATGGTTGATCTCTACCACTATTCTGCGGTATAGGATAAATGATTTTGGAAGTAACATCCGGCGTTGACGAAGAGCGATTCCTAGATCCCAAGCAAGTCGATTCTTGATCTCTCAAATTCATAATTTGGGGATTTGGCGAGATTTGCGCTTGAGAGTTGGAACGACTTTGATCGAGTGGGAGGATCGAACTAGTCTTTTTGGGCATTAATTTATCAATGATAGGCTTCCATAACTTCACCTGTTCTTCATTCCTACATTTCAAAACCAAGATTTGCACTTCATCAGTTTTCCAATACAATCTCATAAGCACTTCATTATCGTTGACTCTTTCGGCAACCTTGACCACATTTTTCAGTGCAATCTGAGCGCGAAGATCCAAAGGTGGGCCCATTGCCTTACCAAGAGGATGAGGTTTTGCTTTCTTTGAATTAGCAGGCAATTCTTTACAGCAAATAATCACATTAGTAAATAGAAACAACAACATTTCTCTTTCTTTCTGATCTTTACCCACAACAAAAAATTTGTCATTCAATTCTAATTCGCCACATTTATCTAGATCGAGTTCGAGTTTCTCCGAATTGACGATACGATATCTCAGGTCATCCTTCATCAATTCATTCTCTTCTTTTCTTTTAGTTTCATTAACCCTACCCGCAACTCTACCAATGGCAGCTTGGCCCTCCAACAACTCGTCATAAAAGGAATAATCTTCTTTCTTAGTTTCTTTAATCAATTCTCTCAACAAGAGCGGATATTTACAAATCCTCTGAATTGGTTTAATCAAATAACTTGGTAATTGATAAGTGGGTTCGATAATATGACTAAGGGCTTGTAAGTTTGGCGTCTCTTTAACGGCTAAATCGGATGCTTTTTGGTAATTAGCACAGAAGGGTTCATAAACCGAAAACCCATCTTCCATACTAGCAAATAAGGCCCCAAATCTTTGTTGTTCTTTTGGTAACAAGGCATTGCCTTCTACGGCAATTAGAAATCGACGTTGGAAGTCAAGTAATTGATTCAAATTAGCAAATAAAAATCGGATTGTTTCAACAGAAATATGTTTCCCATTAATACATTCTTGCATATATATTTGAAGATGTTCTAAATCTTGGATGTATTTCCTCTCAGTCTCCAACATTTCCATAACGACTTTAGAACGATTATCTACGGGTTTCTCCATCTCCATCCTCACAGAAGGCTTCCTTTTACTAATTAACAAGCCTTGTTTTTCGATGCGGTCCAAAATTAAGGAAACGGTTTTCAAAACCTTGACAAAGGAATTGGTATCGTCTTTAAATAGATCTACTATAGCAAATAAATCGTCTTCTTCAAACTTTTGATGACTCTTTAACGCGAGGAGGAAATGATATATGTTGGCTTTTTTAGCTGAAGCTTCATTTTGACTTCCTTCTACTTCTTTTACTTGGATAGGATGTTCAGTATCGAATATGTTGTACAGGATGCATAAGGATTTTCCATCTCGGAATATCGTCCACAACAACGTTACGGGGTCGTAACCCATGGCAGCTTGTTCAACACTTAATTGGTTGCTTTCCATATGCTTTTGAGCTTTCTCAATGTAAGGGTCGAAATCGGGTAAACAATTTAAACGATCTATTAAATCTAAAGCAGTCTGAAATATAGAAGTGGATTTGGTATTCATTCTTTTCTTATAGAAATGAAAATTTTTTGTGGCCAAGCGAAGAAAATAGCGCGAAATTGGTTGAGATTTAATTAGAATGAAACGGCTTCATTTTGATCTGCAAAGACTCCTTTAATTTGAGCATCATCATCCAATACCAAGTCGAGTGTAAATTGTTCACTTTTGGAGTCCGGGATTGCCGCTTCAACTATAAGAGAGTCAAGTTTCCAATCCAATTGATTAACCTGAAATTCTTCACCATTATCATCCTTCAAAGTCTTCTTCACCGTTTGCGATTCCACTTGATACAGTTGGAAATACGCACCCTTGCCTTTGCCCTTCAAAATGAATTGTCTTCTAAATGGTAACGGGGTATCTTTCCAAACCAACAACTTCATCTTACTACCTTCCTCATCTTTAATGGCGATCGATTTGGAAACATGTGGAGCCGAGATAAACTTGAGATCTTGATGAAGAGAATGCGGATGTAGATCCTCTAGTTCGTCCAATGAATGCAAGAGAGATGCTTGTAAAACGGATCCTTTGGAACTGGCTTCATCAGGTTCCAATTCCATCATGACTTGAATGTGATTCTCGCATTCAGTGTGAGTCACCTGGAACAGTTGTTGAACTTTAGTCTTCAGTTTGGGCATTCTAGCCGCACCACCAACTAATAAAACCGTATTAGTCTCCAACAACTGATAGTCAGAGCTCTTATAAAATCCCTCGATAGCTTCACTAATCTTAGCATACAACTTGTTTGACATTAAATCGAATCTCATCCTCGGAAGAGAAGAATGAAAATCCATACCATCCACTAGAGATTCCACAAAGAAACTGGTCGTAGAGACCGTGGATAGCGTCTTCTTAGTTAATTCAACCGCATTTCTTACCTTGATCATCGCTTTATGGTTCTTCGATACATCCATTTTCAACTTATTCTTAATCTCAGGCAGGAAATGATCGACAATGACTTGATCAAACAACTCCCCACCAATATCATCAAATCTTTGATGCTTCAAAATGGTATAAAGTCCCTCTTTATCTGACACCAGGGTGAGATCTAAATTGTAATGTCCTAAATCAACCAATAAAACAGTACGATCTATAAGGAAAGGAATGGTTTTATTCTTATTCGTATTTCTATGAATATAATCGTACGCTAATAAACAGGCACTAGGTTCTGAGATGAATTGTAAGATCTTAACATCGATTTTTGATGCTACTAAGTTGAGTAATTCCTTTTCTATATCACCAAAGGACATTGGAATGGAAAGAATTACTCCTTCCACTTTATGACCTAGGTAATGGGTTGCAGTCAATATCAAACTAGAAAGATAATGTTCCAAAAGATCCGTTATAGAATAAACTTTAGAGCTTATTTGAAACGCAAATTTAGCTTCAAAATCTACTAAATTAAACCCAAATTTATTATTTAGTTCTTTTGATTTCTCAACATCAAATCTAAACCATTAGAGGAGGGTCCTACTTCTGTCCAAGGAGCGGGTAGAAATATGAAATAGTGTTTTGTTTATTTTTGATCATTTGGTTTAAAGCATCCATACCAATTAACTATAATCAAAAAAATTTTTAGAAGGTGATTAAGGGATACGATATCATCATCTTTAAATGCTATTGCCGTTGGTATTATACGTAAACCATCTTGATTAGCTATTACGTTAGGTGTTCCATCCTAATGTAAATTGAATTAATAAGTTTAAGGGGTGAAAGTTGTAAGGATGTACTTTTTCAATTATAGCTATAGTGCTATTTTTAGCTCCTATTGTTAATCCTATGACATTATGATTTTCTAACCCTTCTAAATATTCCATCTTTAATTCTCTGATTCTGAAAATAACGAAAATTTCCCTAAAGTCGTGAAAGGTTTTTAGGGGTCTGAAATTCCTAAATAATTATGTATTGATTTCGAGCTTGAAAATTGAGATGAGGGCTTTTGGAGGCTTTTTACTCACTTATAAATATAGAAATTTATAGAAAATATCCTTTACATGCATACTAATCAACGTAAGATTATAACTCTAACCATATCCTTAATATTATCAATCTTATTAATATGTACTATAGGATTTATTATATATTTTTTAACAATTGGGCCTAATATGATAGCTAATGATCCTATTAAAATAAAGGAGTTGGAGAAATTGGTTGAGAAAAATAAAAATCAGTTATAAATAAATGGACCAAAATTTTTGAAAGAAACTGGTTGAAGAATTCAGTATAATTCTCGAAAGAACTTTATTATTTTGGTTGAAAATTCTAATAATTACACAAAAACCTTCTTTGGTTGATAAATAAATATAATTTATACTTATTTATCAACCAAATAATACAACCAAAATATGGGACAAAATTTTTGAAAGAAACCAAACATTTTGGTTGAAGAATTCAGTATAATTCTCGAAAGAACATTATTATTTTGGTTGAAAAATTTCAATAATTACATAAAAACCTGCTTTGGTTGATAAATAAATATAACTTATACTTATTTATCAACCAAATAATACATATATTTTTTATTTCAACCAAAATATTAAGATTTCTTCAAAAATTTTGTGCCATATTAAAGTTTCTTCCAAATTAAAAATCAATTATTACATCAAATATTTAGAATAAATCATGCTTTTTTAAGAGAGAGATTTATAGGAAAAGAAAAAACGAATCTAATACATGAACATCCTTTGAAAGTAGACTAAATCCATTTGGAACAAGGCTAATCTTGATTAATTTGAGTTTATTTAAAAATTCATTAATTTTCATAAAGATCTAAACTTTTAATGAATGTTGGAGTTGACTTATAAAGAGATATAAGTATGTCCTTTTGTAGAATTGCTTTGGGTTAGAATCTACTTAGAAAGGTGAAAGAAGTTCTACTTCTTTGAAGTATATAGGCAGTTTAAGGAAATTTGTGTTTCTTTTGGCTTGATTAGCAAGAAATTGATAAAGTAAATTTGATCAATAATTAAAAAGTCATTGTATTTAAAAAAGAGCGGGTTTATTAAACATATACATTAAAGACCGATGGCGTAAACTGGGTTCGAATTCTTCGGATAAAGTAAGTCTTGAAATCGTTTCAATTGTTCATTTTCATTTCTCAATCGATCGATTTCCTTCAACAACGCAAGTTGCGTATTCTTGAGATGTTGGAGATGCAACGTAGTCTTGGACAGAATCGTTGCTTTAGAGATCTGTTTATTATTACAATTGGGCAATTCTCGCTTCAACAAATCGAAGCCATCCTTGATTTGAGCCCGCCTTTTTTGCTCCGATTGGATATGGATTTGACGCTTCATCTCTAAGATGTTGTTTTTCTCATCACAAACCCTTCTTTTATGGATCGTAGATTGTTCATAATTCTTCTTATTATACTCATGGAATTCGGTACAAAACTGATCTGGGAGAGGGGGTAAGTTTGGGATGTTCAGATCAGTTTTTAAGGATTTTAGATCATCAAACACTTCTTTTGCGTTAGATGGTTGGAATTCGGGCCCAGTAGATGCTAAAAGATCAAGGTTAAAATAGTTGTTATCATTGAAATCCGTAAACAAATCGCTATTATTCAATTCATTCAGAGTAGGCGTGTTGCTGTTGGTGTCCATAAGTTCTATTTTAGATTTGTTTGTTGATTTCTTGCTCTATTTATAACTGTTTTATGCTGTTCAATGATCTTGCCTATGACTTACCTCTTTTGGATCATATAGCCGTAAATGATTAGTCATAAAGGGGTAAAATGTATTTTCTTTTAGGCTATTGAAGCCCCTGAACTTCATCTCTGCTCGTGCTATTTGTTTATTGGTTGATTTGTCCGAAGAATTTGGTGTGTTGATCTTAAGTTGTGGTCAATCGCTTTTTCAAGTAATGAAACGTGCTCTTTGCTTTCTCAACTTTGACTCTTGGGTCTGTTTTGATTATATCACAGCCCCTTTTTGTCGATGTTTTAGCTCGTTTTATTTAGTAGCCTTTAACTCTAAAAGAAAATAATTAAATGTTTTAACTGAGGAACGAGAATATATCTTCAGCCCTTCAATGATTTAAAAAACTGGTTTTAGATGGTATCGTTACGCCTTGTACTAAAATAGATTCTTCAATGCTAGTTTCTTTCTATCAGTTGGCCTTCACACTAATACTAGTTTAGAGTTTAAGTAATTGTTACAAATCACAAATAAAACAAGAAAAATTAAAACAAAGAAACCTCCTTGAAAGCCCCAGTAAACATTATAAGCTCTATTTATGATCCAAGTAAAATCCTTATAATGTTTGACTATCCTTGAACAAAAATAAGGAGGTCAAAAATGCTATAAAATCAGCATGAATCAAAACAACTACAAATGAATACAGTTTCAATCACCTTGCTCCAATTAACTACCAGTTTGCCGATCGGAGGATCATCCCAGTCGCAAGGAAGCAATCAAGGCAATGTAACCACTGTTGGAGGGGTTGCTCAGAGCAGCAGCAGCGGAAGCGCCGGCTCCAGTGCACAATCCGATGGAATAAGTGCGATAACAGGCTCTGGTGTCAACGTAGGCGGGAATTCGGCAACTTATGGTGGCATTTTCTCCAAAACTAACCAACAAACTCAAGGTTTTACTAATACAGTTGCATATAATCCGTTTGGACAGGCTTTGGCTCAAGCGGGTAATGCTAATCAACAATTCTCTTTCTCCACTCCTGGCGCAACAGGTTCTAATTCTGCTTTTCAAACTGGTGGTGCTACCTTTACTTTGTTTTAGCTATTAAATTATTTGTTTTCATTTTGAAAAATCAGGATCAGATCATCAAAATAATGTTATTTTTAGTTCATTAAATCAAATTAAATCGTATAAATAAGATGAATTTATCAAAATTCATACACTATGTCGCACGGAAATTCGGACACCCTATTTTTTGTAAACCAAAGCGTCAATTCGGCTTATAAATAAAAAAATTAGATATATTTAAATTGTGTTATTTTTAATATTTATTAATCACTATTTTTTATTAAAAAAGATAAGAAATCAAAAAGGAAATTTATTGATCCAGCACGGAAATTCGGACATTCAAAAATCAATAACTACCATACTTCCCACGAGCTTGTAACACTTCTTTTACACGTTTAAGCATTGATTTAATTAAGTTTTTTATTAAATTGTCGGGCAAGTTATTTCATAATCTTAGTAGCTCTGTTTTTAACTCATGTGGATCATCGAAGCTTTTCCCCCTCAGCTCTCTCTTCATATAGGCCCAGATGTGTTCAATTGCATTCAAATCGGGGCTTTGGCTTGGTTAAACCAAAGTTTCGACTTCTTTTTCACAAAAGGTATTTCCCATTGAGCTTAGAAGTATACTTGGTTGGGGTCATTATCGTGTTGAAATACGAAGTCATTTATTTCCATTTTCTTTGTTGATTGTATTAAATTGTACTTTAATATATTTAAATAACCATATCTATACATTTTACCATCTATAAAAACCAAGTTTCCAACTCCATTGTAAGAAAAATATCCCAAAACCATCACACTACCTTTGCCAAATTTTACTGTCTTTTCTACATACTTAGGGTCAAGTCTTTTAGATGGAAGTCGCCATACATATTAACAGCCATCTGAATTATAAAGATTAAATTTACATTCATCTGAAAATAAAACATTTTCCCAGTAATTATCAGGTTGAAATATCCACTTTGCACACAACTCTTCACTTTTCATTATATTTTTTGCAGACATTAAATATTCTCTGTCAGGGAAGTAAGCATCTATATTAAGGCTATTTAAATATCTTCTAATTGTATCATCTGAGACAGTTTTGCACCTATTTTCTTTAAATATTTTATTCATTTTTGGAGCACTAACTTTCGGGTTTTCTTCATGAATGGTCTTTATAGCTCTTATATCATCATTATCGAGTACATATTTACCTCCAGAGCCTTTCTTTCTCTGAAATGAACCTATTTCTTCTAACCTTTTGAGGAAATCACTTATTGTGGACTTGGGTATACAGGTCAAACCTACGATCTCTCTATAAGAATACCCTTCTTTTCTAAGTGATAAAATCTGTCCAGACACAAAATTATCAATACTTGTCATTGTTTTTCTAATATTTTATTCCTTAAGCCTATTATTTGCTGAGTTTTGTGTGAATAACAAAAATGTCCGAATTTCCGTGCTGGATCAATAAATTTCCTTTTTGATTTCTTATTTTTTTAATAAAAAATAGTGATTAATAAATATTAAAAAGGTTAACTTCGGGAGTCTGACGCCAAATTAAAATTAAATTTCAAAAATCTTTTATTCTAATTTTAACCCTAAATTTATTGAATTTAATTCAAATAAAGCCCTATATCCTCAACTATTGTTTCAAATATGTGCCATGAATACCTTTTCTTATACAGGCCCTCTCGAATTTTTTCGAATACACATTCCAAATCCCCGTGGTTGCTGTCTCGTTTACGTAGTTTGCGCTTTTGAACGGACCAAAATGCTTCGATCGATTGTGTATGTTCGCCACTTTTTGGATTAACAAAATTCAAACTATAATTAACGGTCGTATGAGTGTACGAATGCTCACTCAGGAATTCTTCAAGACCTAAATATTCCCTCCAGCAATCGCTGATGATCTTTGAGCCATTTGCGATCCTTCTCGAAATGACTTTCAGTAGTGTATCTCGCTTTCAATCAGCCACAAATTTAATTTGGCGTCAGACTCCCGAAGTTAACCATTAAAAATAGCACAGTTTAAATATATCTAATTTTTTTATTCATATTTATTTATAAGCCGAATTGACGCTTTGGTTTACAAAAAATAGGGCGTCCGAATTTCCGTGCGACATAGTATATATGGCACTTTATTTTCGTTCAGAATAGTCTCTTTTTTATTTTCTTCTTAATTCAACCAAATCTTTAATGAATCTAGATTATTCTCGCTCTTGTTCAACCAATTATTTAATAAGTAAAATGGGGACTACTCTGAACAAAAATAAAGTGCCATGTTTTAAAAGTAAATATGGGAGTTTATTTTCGTTTAGAGTAGTCCCTTTTTGATTTTTTGCTTAATTCAACCAACTTTTTAATGAATCTAGATTATGATCAACCAATTATTTAATATGTAAAATGGGGACTACTCTGAACGAAAATAAAGTGCCATATTATGGCGAAATAGGAACTTTTTTCTTAAAATAGATCAAAAATCGCGATGAGCATTACGATATCCAAAAATAAAACAAAGATACTTTCTGGTTTGAATATAATCCTTCAAAGGCTTAAAAGCTTTACTAATCTGCTCATTCTCGATAACAGGAATTTGAGGATCAAAAGTCAAGACATAACCATCATAATAATCTTGATCTTCCAACGGAATTTCAGGATCCTCATTTTCAGCAATAAAGTTCTTCATCATCCCAACAGATGATTTGTGATGAAAATAACGATTCACTTGAGTATGAAGATATAACTCCGAATCTTGATTAATTAACACCACATTTTGAATATTCTTAAATGATTCAATCACATTAATAGTTTTAGAGATACTTTCTTTGCTAATATTAATGACTAGATTCGTTATTTTTCGCTTGACAATTGGATAATCTTCTCTGCGGTAAAAGTTGATATAAAACGTTTGTAGTTTTAGAAAATTGGTTGGTTGGAGTATGAAACCTTCATAATAATCATTAAGGATCAATCTTCTAATATCAGTAAAAATTGGATCTAAGATCGGAGTATCGGGCTTAAACCCACGACAAGATAAACTTCTTAATTTCGTTTTTTTTCTAACCAACTTTGCAAAGTTGGGATTGGTAAACCAATCATAATGTTTCAACGTTAATATGTTAGGGAATTGATTCAATATTTTTGTGAGCAAATCTTGATTCATTTCAGATTCGAAATGAAACTTCTTCAATCCTACATTCCGATACTTAAAAATCGGCTCGACATATCTCGGTACAATTTGCAATGAAGAAAGGTTAGGGAAAATATTGGGATCGACATTAGGCGAAAGCAATTCCAAGTAAATGTAATTAGTACATTGAAGTATTTCTTTCTTTATAATTCCACATATCTTAACCTTCCTATCTTCTTCTAAATTATTGTTAAGAAGTTCTTGCTTAAATTTGACAATATGAAGTCTCAATTTCGGTGCTCTTTTATATAAATAAGAAACCACAACATTGTCGTTTATGGTACGCAAATTGTAGTCACTTAATTGAATAACTCGATAACAACCATAAAATGAGATAGAATGTTGAGTACAAAGTTCATCAAAAGTGAATTGATCAATATCCTTATTAAACGTGTTGAGAAAGTAAACGTTAACAAAATTCTCAATATTCTTTATCTTCTTATAACTCCGAGGTCTCAATATCATACAATAAATATTGGGACAATAGAGTCGAATCTTTTTGAAATTAAATGACGATTTCTTTACAACCAATAGTTCTATAATTTTCTTCACATAAATGCCAAACTTACGCAGCAATTTAAGAGGAGGCATCTTGGATATTGTTTTCCATAGCATGGGTGTAAATAATTTATTATATTCTTTATTGACTTGATTTAGCTCTTTGAGATATATAAAAGGGATGTTGAGCGTTATGCTGTGCTGCAATAATTCTTCAAGTTCTTCCATCAAAATTCGAAAAATCTCATTGACTGAATACCATGAAAGCTAGATTTGTGTGAAAAATAATGATCAAATGAAATGTTTGTTTCTAAACTAGAACTTAGCATTGATTGTTCTTATAGCAGCAAGATTGATCAGAAATTGTGAACAAGGAAAACGAGTAACATCGGTTTCCAAAACGGGGGTCATTTCAACTCTGTTCACATTTAAAGGATACGCTGGGGATGGATGAGGAGGTAAAGGATTAGAATCTTTAGGTATACCCATGTCTTCGACCTCTTGTTCTTCAATAATGGCTACTTCTTTGTAAAATTTATTGTCTTGATCCGAATCTAAGAATTCCAACTGCGATCTCTTTCCAACCACTCGCCGCTATAATGCATTTATTGCTATTATCTCCTGGTTGAGTCTTATTTTCTCGTCTACTTTTTGGAATATAAATTCCTTAAAGCCACATTAGTTTCAACATCTATAACATCTTGATAATATGGAATTTGAGCCAGTCGAGGTGGTGTTACATAAACATGTCAGGCTTTGTATAGAGGTGCCAGTTTGTTGAATAATGTCTCTAAAGAATCAAAGAGTTTGTCAATGAAATTATCAAAAACACTTTTTGGATCTGGTAAACTCACTATTTGCTTAAATTTATAAGTTATTGATGGATTCATATAAGCTATCTTATCATAATCTTTAATAATATGATCGAAATCATAAATAGCTAAAGGACTCTTCTTTTTTAATTCCTTCTTAATATTAATAATTTGGTTAATAGTTCCGACATACTCGGCATAAATAAGCTTCATCTCATCCGAAGCGCAATATTTCAGCTAGTATTTATGGTGTTTTTTTATTTTTAGTGATCTCTTCATCTAGGTAAGCCAAATCATAATCCAATTCCAAATGACCAAATTGATACCGACATATATGTCGCGTCTGAAACCATTCATCCACAACAATTAAACGATATTAGCTTTAATAATATCAATCTTAACAAAGAAAGTGAATATTATCACTTTAATCACACCGATATTGGTGATCTCGGCAGATTATTTCCCATTAAGTATTAAAAGCTATTTTTATTAAGCTTAAATGATTATTTCTTATTTTTCCTTTTTCTATTCAAAAAAAATATAAAAAACCCAAAAATATTTTTATTAAACAGTTATCTTATTTAATTTTGATTCGCTATTGAAAACCAAAACAAAACAAACTTCGGAACACGGCATTATAGCGAAAGCATGAAGACTAGAATCATGTTCTTTCTGTCTCTTCAATAAGCTAAAGATTCTCTTCCTATAAGCGTCTAAATGGTCACCTCGATCCGCTACCAATGCTTTCAAGGCAATGGCTAGATCTTTCAACTTCTTCACTGAGGAGAGTCTAAATTCCTTCTTTAGAAATATGATCTCAATTTCCCCATCACTTTTCTCTGAGAGAAGTTTACGTTGGTAGATCTTAATTTGTTTTACCTGCTCAAATACTCTAAC
The DNA here is from genome assembly GCA_002738285.1 of Holacanthella duospinosa. NCBI lineage: Eukaryota > Metazoa > Arthropoda > Collembola > Poduromorpha > Neanuridae > Holacanthella > Holacanthella duospinosa. The sequence goes on from NIPM01000730.1 coordinate 44,781, forward strand.
TATTTCTTTCTCTAACAAAACCATAGCTTTTAAATCTGCAGCAACGTCACCTATTGGGTTCATGAATCTGGGATTGTCAAGTCTGAGAATATCTCGTAGGATCTATGTTGAGAAGAAATTCATGATGAGTTTCATAATTGAAGCTGAAGTTAAGACTGATTACTTGCTGTAATAAAACTAGGGTGATTTTCATCTTGTTTTTGGCTTAGGAGAAATGGTCTATTCATTCTTAATTCTTACAGGGGTTAAATGTTTTTTCAAACTTTAAAATAAACTATTGCTCGTACAACGATCATAAGTGAAGAACTATGAAATAAGTTCCAAGGATTGATTAAAATTCAACTTGGATTAGTATTAAAAATACAAAAATGTTTAAGTATTATTAATAGAAAAATGTTTCTTTTGTTACTAATTAACAAACAAACCAAATAAAAAGCGAAAGTTTTGTTTTTGTTCAACAAATCGGAAATTATTCAGTACCTTATGGGGTTTTCCGTAGACGTCAGCACGGATACGGATATGGATATTTAAAATTTGTATCCGAATATCCGCGGATATATACTATTTTTAGAATCAATAATAAACTAAAGTTATAGCTTGTCCACTAAATAGTCGTACAAATTACCATAAGCATTTCTACTGCTTTATAATATAAAAATCTGATTTAATTTAACTTCAATAAATTGAAAAAATATATTTAAAATAATATTCTATAATCTAATTTTTCTAATGAATATTTTATTCATGCTACTAGGGCAAAAATTAGTTGCATCCAAAAAAGACGATTTCCTTCTTTGAAAATCAAGCAAATTTTACTAATATAATTACGATTGATGATTTTGTAGTTCAAGATAAAGAAAAGCGCAATATATGATGCTATTAAAGTATATAAACATTCTTTTAAACTGGGTTACAATAATATCACTATTAGTCTGATCTTAAAATGGCCTATTTAAGATTATGGCGGCATTTTGAGCTGCTTTACGAAAAGTGTAAACATCATTTGATAAACGAATAAAACCAACATTTCCATAACTAAAATAAAATTTAATAAACCTGGTATAAATACAAGTGCATCATGAAAATTTTCAAGTACGCAAAAGAGTATAAAAGCATACCAAAATTTGTATGTCATTTTGCTTGCAAAAAATGATCGAGAAAAAGACCCAAAATCGACAATGAAATTATACCAATGTTAATGGCGATCAATTGTTAATAGGACGATATTGTGATAATAAAGATATCGAATATTATATGATATTACCATCATATTTACTGTTTTACAAAATATTGTAACTTGAAAGTCAATTTGGAAATATTCCAGAGCCTTTTATAAAAGGACAATATCTGGACAGAGGAATAATTAATGGACATAGTATTTATAATGGATTAATTATAAGTATGATAATAGTTACTTTTCAAATTTTTGACATCTTTCAATTTATATTTATTTCTAAAATAATGTGCATCATTTTTTAGCTAATCAAATCCAATTTGCTGCAAAATTGGAAAGTTCACCAAATTTTACACGAACAAAGAAGAAGGCGATGCTTTGGTTTATTTGTGAAAGAAAGTATTATAAATATATGAATATCATAAAAATTTGAATTGATTCAAGTATATTTTAAGTAGAAGTTAAAGAAAGGTATGGAATGAAACGGGGATTTAGCCAACTTGATATCTTAGATAAATAATTGTATATCTTGAATAAAACATCAGTAAAAAATCTGCAAATTTTGTATTTTAATATTCATCAATCAATTAAATAATAAATAAAATTTCACAATTTTTCGTTTATTTTTGATCGAGATGTTTTATTTTCATTTTTGTGCTCCTATTTAGTGGAGCATCTATATCTCGTAAAAGTACATCAGGAAGATAGTGCTTAAATATTTTAGAGCATTGTGATTGAAAAAATTCCAATGGGCCAACCCTATCGGATGTGAATCATTCTGGATTTTATGAAATAAATTTCATGTTAAAATCATTTTTAAACAAAACCTAGCTTCAATTCGTTTATCATCTTTATTTTGTAATTAAGGTAATTTTTATAAAAATAGCAGAAAATTTTTCGTGGGAGGGAATTAATTTCACTTTCTGTGCGTGAGATGAGAATTGATCTAGTGAAAGTTCGATAGGATAGGAACAAAATTTAATCCTATTGCAATGCTCTATTTTATGAAAATCTAAAAGTAGTTCGAAAGTTTCAAAACTTTCTAGATTATCAGGGAATAAATTTTTACAGGGGTTACACTATAAACGAGAATAACTCACTTCAATGTCTAAAAGGTTTTTAAATTCTTAATCAAAGGTAGTTTTAATTTTAATCTTTTTAGGATGTCAGATTATCTTATCCCTGATGTATACGCCAATCTTTCGTTAGAAGAAATCAAATTTATAAGAAAAACAACTCCTATTTTGGCCAATACTACATTATCTTTAACGCCTAATGTGTTAGCTCAATCATCTTCAGATGATGTAAATTTAACTCCAAGTTCAACTGGTAGAATGGTTTCAAAATCATCTAAAAAATTGAAATCATGGGTCTGGAATTACTAAATAATTAATGAAGATAACCGAGTTTATTTTCAAATAGAATGTTGTCTTAAGAAAAATCACCCTTATTCCCAGTAGATTACTACGGGAACTTCAAATCTTGCTTCACATTTGTTAAAAGTCCGCGGAATCACCAAAGAAAACGAAATTAGTTCAGATCAAACAACTTTAGATTATAATTTAGCATTAAATAAAAAGAGTTTCCATATTAAAGAACAAGTGAAGTGTCTAAATGCCATTACCAAATATATAGTTGACAACAAACAGCTTTTCAATTTAATCGACAAACCGGCTTTCGAAAAACTTTTATCGATCCTTGTTCCTTCATTTGAATGTCCCAGTATTGCTACAATAGCTAAATGTATATCTGATAACTTTAAATCAAAAGAATCCTGGTTCAAAGGAATTTTAAACAAGATTCAGAATAAAGTTGCGCTTACTTTAGATGGTTGGAGTTCTAGATCAATGACTGGATTTATGGTAATCACAATCCATTGCATCGACTCAAATTAGAAAGTGCAGAGTGCTATATTAGATTTTATACATTTCCCTCATGATACGAATAACACCTTTCAAATTATCAAAAAGGTCTTAAATTAATATAATATTATGAACTTGGTACAGACAGTGCATCTGAAATGTTGCCAGCTATGAATTTACTAAGTAAAGAAATATATAGTGAATTCAATTATGAGTTAGAGCCGTCATGGCATGTACGATATTTATGTCATTTTATTAATAGAGCTGCTCAAGATGCTTTAAAGATTTTGAAACCTTATACAGAAAAACTAAGAAGTTGGATAATCGGGCGATTTGCTTCGATTTTTAAAATTACGAAATTTCCAAAATTTTAAACCCTAAAATGAAATTCAAAAAATTGGAAGATGAAGAAATTGAAAAGAAATGTCAAAAATTAAAATAAATATTTTATTAATGATTTTAAGGGACGATTTTTTTTCATTTTTTTAAAATAATATATCGAACAAGAAATACTTTTTTTTGTTTTGTGCGATCTCTTAATGGCACTTGCATCTTAATTCTACACCAACTACCTTCTATCACATTTGTATTAACACTTGTTTCTTTATTAACGAATTCTTTCGAATGATTTACTACTTCATGTTCTGTATATTCATTTTTAAATTCATTATATCCTTTCCAACCATCAGTATACAATATGGAATCTTTTTTAATTGTTATGGCTATTTCTTCATTTAATGTATTTTCCTTTCTATCATCTATAACAACTAATTTTATTCTTTTCTCATCGGTTCTTTCTAACATTCCTAGTATCCATACACCTTCAACAGGATGTCCTTTGTTGTATTTTCTTTTTCCAACTTTTGATTCATCTATATTTTCCTAAAAATTTTCAAAATAATTTGTAACATACTTTTCCAATTTTAATAATATTCTCCATATAGTTTTTTCATCAAGACTCTTAATATATGATATTGAGCTTTTTGGTGCCTTTTGCATCCATAAATCCAATATTTCAATTACTTGTTCTTTTTTATTTTTATATGAAAAAATATCGTGTTTTCCCAAATATTATATCTTTTTCTACAACCTTTTGATCGACAAGAAATAGTTTCCTTTTTTATTCCTATTAAGTTAATACTTCCTCCACAAATCTTGCATTCTTTTGTCCTTTTTTCTTCTATTTCTTTGATTATGTTTTCAATTTCGTCATCTTCCAATTTTTTGAATTTCATTTTAGGATTTAACATTTTGGAAATTTCGTGATTTTAAAAATCGACGCAAATCGTCCGAAGCTCCAAGAAGTTTATTGATTATTATAAGACATAGTAGTGTAATGAGATTAGAGTTTAAGAGATTACAAGAAAGTTACAAATTTAAGAAATTGGTTGATCCACCAAATATTGATGTCGAGAATAGATGGAATTCTGCATTCGTAATGATTGAAAAGTTGTATAATCTAAAGCAAACATTTGATGAAATGGTTAAAAACAAAGTATTCAATTCTAATTAATGAATTTGAGATATCTGAAGCTGCTTGGAATATTGTGGATGCATTTAGAAGATTTTTTTACTTGGAAAAACAATTCACTACTGTTGCAAGTACGAAAAGTTACCCTACTCTTTCTGTCCAGTCATTAAGTTACAAGTATCTGGTACGTCACTGTAAAGAAACTATATCCGAATTTGAAGGTATTTTTGAACCTCTTAGAGAAGCAGCATATTTAATGAAAGAAAAACTTGGAAAATATCAAGAAAATCTAGAAAGTGATATGGAAAATTTTTTTCACTTCTTAGATCCCAGACAATCAAATGCTAAAACAAGTTCTGATATTCTAATAAAGGTGATATATATTTTAAAAACAGAATATGGCTATATATTCAAAGTGCATCAGATCCCTAAAAAAGATCACTGTTTAGTTTCGAAGATGAAGACCCAGATGGAGATGAAATAAAAGATTATATAGATTTTACTAAAAAAGAATATGTAAAAGTCATTATTCAATGGTGGAAAAAGAAATCAAAGACTAAAATCCCATATTTATCATTATTGGCAAAGAATACATTAATGGTGTATGCTTCATTTTTTCCATCTGAATCTGCATTCTCGGATAGCGGTCAAAAAATCACAGCAAAAAGAAGCAAAATGACTACAGAAAATCTTGAAATTCTAATGAAATTGAGATCTTGGAACAGATTTTCTGAAAAATTAAAAAAAGAAGCAACTTTATAAAAAAAGTATTGCCATTAATCATTATCTATTTATTAAACTATTCTTATCCAAATTTACTTTAAATAATAAAAATTTTAGTAGTTTACTTTATATATATACTCCAACAATTATTTTTCGAAATCTCTAAAAATAAAAAATGAGAGGTGTAGACGCAGTATTTAAAAGCTTCTGTTTTTTATGACGAACTTCTTATTCACTATAAACAGCTAATGATTTGGTGTAGACGTTGACACGGATATGAATATCCATGGATATTTAACATTTGTATCCGGATATCCACGAACATGGCATATAATATCCAATTTGTATCCATAACCGCAGATACTAGGCCGTTTCACTTGCACCTGCCGCAGTTTGAACATTAATATCAGAAAGTATAATTAAGATATAATAAAATCAAATATGTTTATTAATTAGTAGTCACCACTTTTATAAATGACATCTTTCCATATCTCTGGCAATATTTTTACGCTAGTAAATTTGCCATTTTCATTAAGGTCTTGAATTATGAACTTAATGTCTGCTTTCAGCAAATTCATGTCATTATATAGTTTCCCACAAAGAGAATCTTTAATTTGATTAAAACTATCAATGTCTGGTGGACTAATATCTGGTGAATATGGACTATGTTGTTACCTAGACCTTTTTTTTCTTGAAATAACTGCTGAACCAGTCGATGCCGATGTGGAGCGGCATTATCATGAAGAAAAATAGGTCTTCCTATCATATTATCAGCAGCCCATTTGGTCACATTTCTTTCTAGAAAGTCATGATAACGTTGTCCATTCATGGTTTCATTTTGCTCCATAGTCTCCCAAAACTTAACATCATCAAAGTCCATTCCGATAACTAATAAGATTTTGCTCTTAGTAACCTTGTCGCATACTAGATTTCCTGCCGAAGTACCTGGTTGTACCCATGCCATGGCCTGTGTTCGTGTTGGTGGAGTATACTTAGCTACCCAACTTTCATCAATGGGGATGATAGAATGCAACATTCTTGGATGACAAGCGAGACGATTTAAATTTTTTTGGGCTGAATCAATTCGAGCTAACTTCTGTTCTTCAGTCAAAAATTGGGGAACCCAATTTGCAATGTTCTTGATTAATCCAAGATCTTGCCTTAAAATACGCCAAATTGTAGATTTGTTTGAATCTAAACGGTCAGTTAGCATCTGTGTTGACTGACGTCTATTATCATCTAGAGCTTGTTTCACTTGGTTAATCAGTTCTAATGTTCTAGCGCTTGTTTGATGACCCGCTCCATGTTGACTTTTTACTTCATATCTTCCAGACTTGAACTTTCCCACCCAGTCTTTTACGCTTCTTTGACTATATGCTCTTGGCCCTAAAAGTTTCTTCAGACGTCGATGGATTTCTGCAGCAGTAAGTCCTTCAATTACGCCAAATTTGATAAAAACTCGCTGCTCTTGATCACTTATTGAAGAAATTATTTTTTGGCTCTCCATGGCTGAACAAAAAAAGAAGATGTTTACATCATATGACTTTTATATAACCAAGCCTTATGAAAATCTAAGGGGCTTCGTTTTAATTAATGTAGTTATTTCGTACTTATTGATCAAACTGCGTCGGGTACAAGTGAAATGACCTAGTATTGATGGATATCCATATCCATGCCGACGTCTAACCATAGTTCAAAGGAAAGATAGCATTCCCTAGATTAATGACTCTTTTTGTAGATATTATATTTAAAAATCGACAAAATGCTCAAATTTAAGCTCAGTCTAGTCTAAAGCAACATAGCTTTAAGATTTTTCTACGATAAAAAGTCGATAATTATAAAAACACAACGTTTTCAAAATGAAAATTTTACACTTAAGGCATAAATTCAATAAATGGTTTATTTCTAAACCTTGAAAACTCTTCTACACCACCAGTAGGTTCTCTTTTTATAGTTTGAAGGGTTGACCAAAACTGAATACAGGTAGGTTGATCTGGACTCGAACCAGTAGGTTGCTCAGCAATGCTTACACTGAACTGGCAATCAGAAGGTTGCATAATGGAAGAAGAGCTGCTAGTAGATGCTTGATGGTTTTGTCTAGGTCTTTTTGTATCCTGAACCCTCTTCATAGAAAGCAATGGCATCATTCAATTTAATTTGAGGTCGTTTGCCATCTATATGTGTATATAAATCATCTATTCCATCCTTAACTTATCTTTTGTCGCTTCTTTCCGGAGCAAAAACTTCTTAAACTGAGAAGTGGTCGAAGCAGTAGCAGTAGTGGGATACTTATAAGTTATGGCCAAGAATTCTTATAGTTTTTGTAGAATCTAGTGTATGTTAGCATCATTGTATCATGTTTGTCTAATAAAGCTTCTAAAGAGTCGTAAAGATCGTTTATAAGGCTTTCATCTACACCCGTAAACTGACTAATTGTTTGAACTGATATTTCGAAGAGGTTGGGCTTTTGTTTTCGATCAATTTGTAACCTTTAATAACATCATCGAAGTCGTAAATAGCCAAAGGAAGTTGTTTTTGTAACAGGCTTTTAATCTCATCCATCCTAGTGGTTATTCGCTGTACACTTTTCCCAATTCTGCTCCTTAGCTTCCTTTTTTAACTGGACTTTTCTAGCTCTGATCGTCTCTTTTCTATTTGATGTCAATGTATCCAAAGCAAATAATTCATAAAACTCCAATTCACCAAACATATTTGAAATCTACGCTTGTATATGTTGAATTTAATCTTCCTTTCTAATAGATTTGACAACCTTTTCTTGAATGAATAAGCTGGATTCTACAAACAATATTTTTAATTTAGGGAAATTATACGGACCGCCCCAATTTTTTACTACGGAACGCCCAACTTTGTTTTTTTGCTTCAAAATCTCCGGTCGTAGACTAAATTAGTAAAAACTGTTAAATTTATGCTTTGTTCGATTTATTATTCTGATTTAGTCTACGACCGGACATTTTGAAGCAAAAAAAACAAAGTTGGGGCGGTCCGTATAATTTCCCTTAATTCATTGAAAGTTATTTCTTTTATCAAGACCAAAATCTCCATTATGATCAGGCTAAATAACCTCAACTTTTCCATCATGGCTTAACGTCGAGAGAGGTTTGAGCTGATACAATATTATTATTATCTCTTCTTCCAATAAATCCATCCCTATTTTATTATCCTTGTCGTTGTTTTCTATTGGTGTAATGAATCGTTCGTTAACTATACCATTTCAGGTCCAAGATGACGCTTACCAATAACAAAATGGGAACTATCATAAACAAAATGGTATTATCAGAATCAAAATGCTATTTATCAGAATCAAGATGGGACTTTTGGTAATATGCTTTTAAAATACATATTATGCGCTTTAGGAGCGATTCAATAGCATTTCCGAGAAACAATTAAGCCTCTAAAGTAGAAGATTTGAT
>NIPM01000731.1:0-53559 GCA_002738285.1 Holacanthella duospinosa
TTACTTTCTTGCAATTTCAATTATGATAACAAAAATGATTATCATCTCTAATGCCTCCTACAAGGTCATCAGGTCATTATTTACGCTTAATAAAACCGCTAAATCTATTTGTTTTATACGTAGATTGTTCTTAAAACCATTGCATTAGTGCGAAGTTAAAGAATAAAGAAACTCCTAAAATTTTTAATTTAGTAAAATAAGGGACAAGAATCAAAGAGAAAAATTTAATTATATGAATCTTTGGTTATTTCATCAATATTAGTGTCCTGTGGATTTTCTTTACTTATAGCAATCTCTGCTTTCAATGTTCTATCGTTAAATTTCTTCAAATTATAATCAACCAAGATCTTTTCGATNCTTATAGCAATCTCTGCTTTCAATGTTCTATCGTTAAATTTCTTCAAATTATAATCAACCAAGATCTTTTCGACATTCTCCTCTTTAATATGAAGAAAAACGAAGTTTCTAGCAATTCCGCTGCCCACAATTTTCGCATGAACCTTTTCAATCAAGCCTCGATTAAAATCTTCTTTAAATACGGATTTGAGTTCCTCTAAATTAGTTCTATTGGAAAATCCTGAAAGATAAATTACTTTTTCTGAATATCTCTGGATTTTTAATAAAGAAACTTTGGGTCTAAAATTTATCAAAGCGTTATTCATCTCGATCCAAAAATATAATTTCGTACCAAGTAGGGACCGGCAATGACTCAGTCGACTCAAGTCGACTGATAGTCGTTTATAATATGGGACAAAATTTTTGAAGCCTCGGTTATAAGTCTAGAATATTAGTGATCATAGTGAAAATAGGATGAAGAAGCAACTAAAATGGCAAGAAATATAGCTAAGAGATATTTTATGGATAGTAAATACATAACTTTATATTCATTCTTACTATTTTATGCATTCAAGAAACTAAAATTCCTCGACTAATTAGAATAGAATTATGTTTCAAAAATTTTATCACATATTGACACTTTATAAGAAAATTTCTGCAGACTTTGTATACACAGGATTTTAAACAACTTACTAAATGACTAAGTCGACTTGTTTTGTATTAAATGGCTTTGAAGCCGACTTTTAATATGGGACAAAATTTTTGAAGCCTTGGTTATAATTCTTTCATATTAGTGATCATAGTGAAAATAGGTTGAAGAAGCAACTAAAATGGCAAGAAATATAGCTAAGAGTTATTTTATGGATAGTAAATACATAAATTTATTTACTATTTTATGCATTCAAGAAACTAAAATTCATCGACTAATTAGAATAGAATTATGTAAGAAAATTTCGTCACATATCCTGAGTATATTCAAGTGAAATATATTTTAGTAAATATAAGCACTTTTTCGAATACAAATATCATAGAAAACAAAATGAGATTATTTTAAAATAAATAAGAAATTTTTATCTAATCAAATAATCATTCATCCGAAACTTCAAAATCTTCCATTAATTTAGCTATAGTAATATCTTCTTTAGCCATAATATCTAAATCGACTTCTAAATCATTAAAGTTGGCTCTATTGTCTTCAGAATTTGCGATACCAAGATTCTTAAATAATTTCATCCAACTTTTGCATCAACTTTCAGCTTTGAAAGCTTCATCTGATAAGTTATAGCGATTTTGGAAGATTGACTCGGCTTGAGAATTGGCCCTTTCTGATGGAACTGAGGATGCTGGAATAGATAAGTAATCAAGTGCGATTAAATATAAAGTAGGATAACTTGCTTTCTTGGATATCCACCACTTTACAATATCCACACCAGGACCTAATTGTGGTTCCATCAAAAAAGCTCGATTTCATTCACTTCTTCACTATTGGAATGGACATTAATAGGATTATTGAATTCCATCCAAATTTGATTATATTTTGAATCATTTTGAGGGGGATTTAGATTTTCTTCAGTTGCTTGAGAGTATACTTCTTGCTTCATTAATTCAACAACTAGATCTTTTTCTAAAGAGAGTAATAAAGACTGTGGCTTTTTGATTCTACAATCCAAGAATTGAGCAATTCTAAATGGGTAAGCTTCCAACGTACTTTCATATTCGATATGTTTTGTTAAAATTTTCGAACTTGCTTCAGATAAGATTTCAGATTCCTATTATAGATATCTGTTACAGTGGGAAATCATTGCATTTTTTGAGACTATAGCCGAAGAAATAGAAATGTACGAAGAACTTCCCATTAGAGTATTTATTCTTGCTGGAGGTTCCAAAAAATCACAACTTGCTTTATAGAGTCCCATTCTATTTCTGTTAACTTTAAATTAACATTATTTGCCAATAAGGTATTTGAAAGNACTTGCTTTATAGAGTCCCATTCTATTTCTGTTAACTTTAAATTAACATTATTTGCCAATAAGGTATTTGAAAGAATCATTTGGAACACTTCTCGGTACTTAAGACAACTTTTAAGAAATTCGTGGGTTGAGTTCCATCTAGNTGAAAGAATCATTTGGAACACTTCTCGGTACTTAAGACAACTTTTAAGAAATTCGTGGGTTGAGTTCCATCTAGTTTCTGAGTCTAACGAAGGGGGTTCCATTTCCTTTGCTATTAACACATCTTGTTTACATAAATTTCTAAAAAGTTGTCTACGAGCCTTGCTGAATCGAATTAGTTCAACCAAGTTCCTTAGTTTTTCTATATGCTTGTGAATAATATTATAAGTTCTTTTAATTCCTAACTTGTAGGTGTGACTAATACATCTTATATGGTAGGTTTTGATCATTAGCTCTTTCTCAATAAAAAATTTGTAGCCAATATAGCATCGCTTCCGTTATTGCTCACAAGACAAAGAATCTTACCATTTAGTCCAAATGCATCACACATGTTTAATAAGTACTCTCCGCATCTTATTCCTGCTCTTTTTCTACTGGTCACCCTAAAAAAGTCTAGAATGACCTCCATGAGCATCTCCTTATTAATATCTATCCAATGCAATGTGCCCGATACAAAGCCTTTCATAGAATTATTACTCCATCCATCAAATGTTATAGAAAATAATGAATTAGATTCCTTTATTACATTTACTAATAGGTTCTTTAATAAAATATATTTCTTTAAGATACCTCGTTTAACAGTTCTAGGAGATTTCTGCTTGTATCCAGGTACTATCTCCATAAACTCACTAAACGCATCCGACTTTACAATAGAATGAGGTTTACCAGATTGAATAACATAATTTGTTACTTTTCTACAATACATTTTTCTTTATCTGAGCTGAAAAAATGAAATTTAGAGTGTGTATTCCTAGATTCCTCTTTTTTCATGCTTATTTATGTAATGAGATTTCAAAAATTTTGTCGAAGTTCCTATTGAACACTCTGTTGAACAATGCTTACAACGTCTTTTGTCGTCCTTAACTAAAGTATATTCTTTATGTATTTCCGAATAACATGTTCTTTTCCTTTTCTTAATTGATGTTGAACTGGCTAAAGTTACTATTAAACTTGATTGAGATGCATCGGTACTGGTTTGAACTCCTTGATTTATAGACATATCTTCTGTTAAATCTTGTACTATAATGTTTGTGCTTTCGTTTTCCATTTCGTAGCTCATGGTGGGAGATTTATCGATGTTTATACTTTGTTTTTCGTGTCGCTAAATTTGACTTAAAAACGCGCATAGATTTAACTATCTAAATGCGAATCGTTTCCACTTTCAAATCACGCTTTTTTGCAGAACCGAGATTATTTACAAGTTTTAAATACGCTAGGAGGAAGAATTCGCAATTATTTATTTAAGGAAAATTAAAAAAATAAAATCGTTGATGTATTACGCCGTTTTACGCAAAAAGGTAAGAGAATTTTAATTAATAATAAATATGCAAATTAATATCTAATGGTAAGATTTATATATAATCATTTCTATAAATTAAGCTTTATTTTTAAAGCCTATTTGTTTAAATTGCTATAATGGATAACTTACAAAATTTCAATAACCGATAAAGAACAACGTGTATTTATCAAATTTGGAGTAATTCTAGGCCACAGTTCTGGAATAATACACAAAGAATTGGTTAAAACAATAGGAGAAAAGACCTATAAATATAATACAGTAAAAATATGGTTTCTAAGTTTAATAAGGGCCAAAACTGCGTTGAAGACACTAGAGGAGGTGATACAAGTAATCATTTAATAAAAGAAAATACAATTGAGAAAATTAAAGAATATCTTGCTCAAAGTAGAGCCTGGTCGTGCCTCGAACTTTCTATGTTAGTAAATTGTAGCAAAGCTACTGTTTATCGGTATTTAACAGAAGATTTACAAATGAAGAAATTATTGAGCAAATGGGTTCCTCATTTTCTCACACAGGAACAAAAAGAACATAGAGTATTAGCATGTAGATATAATTTGGAGCAGTTACCAAAACAAAAACCCTAATAAACAGAACATTGGCTATAGATGAAACTTGACCTACTTTATATATGCAACCTCAGCCTGACCAGTTTCGATTTTGGAGAACTAAGGACGAAAGCACACCACAAATTGTAGCACAATCAAACTATCAGAGAAAATGAATGCTTATACTAGCAATCGATTATAATGGTGTTGCATATTGGAAGCTTTGTGCACCTAAAGAGACGGTAACTTCAGAAGTCTATATAGACTTTATTAATGAAGTTTTACTAAAATGGCTACCTGATAAGAAATTCAAGTATCTTATGGTTTTACAGGATAATGCAAGACCTCATAAATCAAATCTTGTAATGGATTTTTTTGATGATAACAAAATCCGCACTTGGTATCATCCTCCATATAGTCCAGATATAAGTCCACCTGATTTTAATTGTTTTAGTAAATTAAAGAGGAAGTTAAGAGAAAATGTTTATGACAATTAGGAAGAGTCGGAATTACAACTAGAGAGTATTATCCAGGAACTTAATATAAAGGGTCATATAAATGCTATTCAGCAGCTAGCTGAAAGATGGATCGATCTAATAAAAGTAGAAGGTTCATATATATAAACTACAAAGCTTCATCTTTTTAAATCTCATAATGAAATTTTTCCTTTACCTCTTTGCGTAAAACTGCGTAATATTTAGGAGACTTAGTCGACTAATGAGCTATTTAAAATTTATAAAGTTAGTAAGTCAGTTATTTAAGAAATTTTAAGTCAACTTACTCGACTAGCATCGTACGCTAATGAGTCGTTGCCGACTCCAAGTACCAAGTCAATTTATGTGTGTGATTTGAAGTTTTCGGAATAACTTGTAAGTTGAACTATAAATCAAGACTTAATTCGAATAATGAAAGTGATAATACAGAAAGTAAAGAATGCCCACGTTAAAGGTATTAAATAATTATAATCATATTTAGTTGATGGAAACATTATAAGTTCAATCGAAAAAGGATTATGTTTATTAGTTGGAATTCATGAAAGCGATGAACCAAAAGATATAGATTATATGTACATTAAATACAATCTTATATGATAGGATAAAAAAGATATTAAGCATAAAATTATTTGAGGAAGATGGTAAATTTTGGAAAAAGAATGTGAAAGATTTGAATCTGGAAATACTAAGCGGTAAGTCCTCCATAGTTTGATCTGTTTAGTCTCTCAGTTTACATTATATGCCCAACTTAATAAAGGGTCTAAACCTGATTTCCATTTAGCTATGAAATCTGAGCAATCTTCACTATTCTATCAACAATTTTTGGATAAATTACGGGCAACTTATTCTCATGATAAAATCAAAGATGGCGCTTTTGGAGCTATGATGGATGTTGGTTTAATTAATGATGGACCTGTTACTATTACTATTGATTCTAAGAAATTTGAATATACTGAATAGATCTACTCTATATCTTTTTATTAAAATTTGGAATCATTTGAATCAGAAGAAACAATATATATGAAAATAGTAAATCAATGTTCTTATCTTTTATTTGATTATTACATTTCTTTACATTCTCAGAATGCCTCTTTTCTGGGTGTAATGTTATAAATTTTTGTAAAATGTTTACTAATCTGATATATTCTATGGATGAAAGGCTCAAAATTTATAGACCTGCTTTTTAGAGTGGCCCATATATGATTTATTATTTGGTTTACTCTTTAATATATATTTTTTCACACAAAAATTAAAATCTTCAAATCTTCTTGATCTTGAAGCGATACCTTTTTCTTTTGAAATAGTCTTATTTCCTGCCTTAAACATGCCAAAAATGTTATATTCAGAAAATTCATGGCTAAAAAATATATGATTTATGTATCCTGTATCTATTATGAGCTCCTCTTTCAGGTTGTAGCAGTTCAAATCGCTTCTATAAGAATATCGCATTAGTTTATCCAGAAAATCGGAATTAAAATAAATATTTAAAAAATAAATATTAACTAGCCCTAATATATACATAGGAATTCTAACACCAAACAAAAAGTAGCTGATTCTAATAGAGATTATTTTATCATTTGAAATTTTTTGTGAAAAATATCACACCTCTCTACATGGTGGCGCAAGTAAATTTGGACATTTTTCTAATAAAATAGAAATAACTCAATAACTTCTATAGATAAAAATATAACAAAAATTTATTTGTAACATTTAAATACTAGTAATCTGTGCTTCCGCCACTAGCATTTAGCATTTCTTGGATTCTTTTTGGAAAAGAGCGACAGATATTTTTAATTGTGTTCTTATCAATCTCGATCCAAGCCTTTTCAACTCTTTTGATTAATTCTTCCCTATTTCTTGGCCATGGGTTTTTATGGATGGGTTCTTTAAGAATACTCCATATATGTTCTATTGGATTCAAATCTGGGATATTGCCTGGCCATTTTCATTTGCCCCATACGGTTTGAAAATTTGATTATAAAAGTAGCATATTATCTTTTTCCATCTTGAACAAAAGTCACTTTTCTTTTATTATAAATTACTTTTGAGTTTTTTAAAGCTTCTATATATATAGGAATGATTTTGTCCTAGTAATATTTTTCTGTTACTTTTTGGCCTTTTTCAACAATATGTCAAACCATTTGCACACACCCCTACCCACCATAATAGAAAGTGATTTTTTGTGCAAGGTGTTATTGGAATCTGGCTTTTTCGCTTGTATAATATGGATTATTCCTTTTGTTTAATTGGGTATAAAGTTGAATATGAGATTCACAGTAAATAAGATATTATCAACACATTCTATTGCTCTTGGGCCTTTAGTTAAAAACCCTGCATTTTCAACAATTTGACCAAACTTAATTCTATCATCGATATTTTTTGACATAAAAGGGGTTTATTTTATCTTGAATAAGCATATTTCTCCCAATTTGTTGATTTTCTATATCTTTGCACTGTTCTTCTACTTATAGTTTTGTTACATTTTTGATAGCTTAAACTAGAATTCAACTTTGCAGCGCATTTTCTATCAGAAACTCCATGTTTTTCTTTCATATTACGCTTTATAAATTTTTTAGTGTTTTTATAAAGTTTTCTATTGCATAAGTCCCTTTTACTTCTTGTCATCTTGCCTTTTTTCTTCATATTGTAAACAGTTTGTCGAGAGCATTTTAGATGAGGTGATATTTCTGTAGGCGACATTCAAGCTTCTAATAAACATTTTATTCTTATTCTATTTTGATATTCAATAGTTATATTTTTATTTTCCATTTTGAAAAGTTCTTTATTTTAAAAATATAAAATTGGCTAAATAAATATATTTTTTATTACCACCCATCGCAAAACTTAGAGTGTCCAAATTTACTTGCGCCACCCTGTATATTTCTGATATAGGAATTTGCAATTATAGTCAGCGAAAGAAAACACCTGATCATTGATTTCTATGATTGGTTCATAGAGACAAATATCTTTATTAGTTATGATACCCGTATTTGCTCTAAATCTATCTCTTTTTATACATGGGTAGCCTATTTCGTTATTATTTGGAAAAGCATAGTGTAAAGATGTAGGGACACCTCATAAAATAATTCTTCAATCTTCACACTCCGGTGATAACTTGGTTATACTAAAAAGATTACTGATTCTCATTATTTTCATTTTGTATGCTCCTATCTGTTTATTTTTTTGCTAATCAAGTTTATTCTGTGTTTATATTTTTCAAGGCCCACTTTGAAAATCATTGGAATAAATAATGGATCTTCTTAAATTCAATAGATTCTTAATCATAATATTTTCAAATATTTTATATTGTCTAACAAAATGACTTTATTTTTAGACTAAGTACCTTAATGTACAATTAAAGGATAAACAAAAATTTATATTCAAAAAGAAAAACGAGAAGCACCATAAAATTTTAGGTCTAGGCACTTGAGCTTTTCCAAAAAAGTTCCCCTATTTTTACAATATTGTTTTAAAGCATAATCTTGCCAAAAATCCTCAACATCATAATATCCCAAAGAATCAGGTAAAATGAATTCTTTCAATTCTAAAAGCTTCTTATGAATATCTTGATTAGTAACAGGTTTATCAAAATAAGGAAATTCACATTCATAAAAAAGGTCATAATTAGTATCATTACTAATCCTTTTAATTTCTTTGTTCTCGTTTTTAAAGATTGCAATCTGGGTACAGAATCCCAAATCTTTATATTCTTCAGGTGCATCTCCAACTCCATCAAAATGAACAGAATAATTATACTTCAAAGAGATTTCATTACACCTAAAATCAATCATAAAATATATATACCAATCTTGGAATTCCTGTCTAGTCCATTCAAATCTATGATCATCGTTTCGAAATTGTGCTTCTTCAGTCCCATATTTCAATTCTTTGAACAGTACATTGAACTCCGCATTTGGGGTAGAAATTATAGCGGTTTTTGGTTGCATCAATTTGAAAAGAATACTAGGGATTTCCTTCAAAACAGGAGGATCTAAATGTTCAATACTAATCAAAGATAAGATAGTGGAGGAGATACACTTCCATACAATAA
Organism: Holacanthella duospinosa; assembly: GCA_002738285.1. Taxonomy (NCBI): domain Eukaryota; kingdom Metazoa; phylum Arthropoda; class Collembola; order Poduromorpha; family Neanuridae; genus Holacanthella; species Holacanthella duospinosa. The sequence continues at coordinate 8,898 of NIPM01000731.1, forward strand.
AGAGCATCAAATCCGAATAATCTTGAATCATATTTACTAATAGAACCTTAACTTATATTGGATTGTAAATTACCTTTGTAAAGTTCTAATTTCAGTGGCAATTCTCTAAGAAATTGTTTGTCATATGAAGTAGGCATACAAATATTTCTACATTCTTGTAACGAATTTTCATCCAAATCAACACAAGCCAATTTAGTAATAGGAGTTTCTTCATTAGGCTGTCTGAAAAAATAAGCTATATCACCTTTTCCACAACCAAAATCAATGACCTAAAATTATATCAAAATGATTTTTACGGTATTAGGTTTGATTTGTTCTAATTGATCCTTTACAAAGCTTCTTCGTTGCATCCATAATGCTGGTCTAAAAAATTGTTTGCTGCCTTCGGCTATGGGCTCCATAAATTGTTTTGTTTTTAAATGGAAGGAAATTTTTTTGAAAACATAATTTTTTGGTTGAATAGTTGGAAATAAAATATTTAAATATCATTTGATTGAAATATACAGTATCTCAAAAAAAAATGGGACAACCATATTCTATATGATTATGAAGCCATATTGTCTTTTATACAAATAAAAGAAAAAATATTATATTTATATAGAATATCTTAATTATATTATACGATTTTTTTTCAAAAATTATCAATTACAATAGAATGATCAACAAAATAATTTATTGAGTGTTACACAAAAAATGTGACGAAATATCCCAATACTTTGAATATCTTCCATTTACTTTCACAATTTCAACAACACGTTTAGGCGTCGCTTTATCAACTTATTTATAAAATCGGCTGACAAATTGTTCCAAATCAATTGTAATTCTATTTCTAGCTCCTTTATGTTTGCGAAGCTTCTTCCATTGAGTTTCTTTTTCATGAAAGACCAAATATGTTCGATGGGGTTCAAATCGGGACTCTAGCTAGGCCAAACCAGAGTCTCGATTGATTTCTCGCCTAAATATTCTCTTACTACCTTCGATGTATGTTTGGATCATTGTCATGCTAAAACACGTAGTTAACAAGGCCCATTTTAGCAGCAGATTCTTTTAAATTATTAACTAATATGCGTAAATATTGGTATCTACACATATTTACTTGAATGAATACCACATTTTTTACACCACAAGCAGAGAAACATCCCCAAACATTCAACCCACCTCTGCCAAAATTGACGGTTGTTTCTACATACCTAGGATTAAGCCCGTTTTTCGGTTCACACCAAACGTATATTCTCCCATCTGAATTATAAAGATTAAACTTGCATTCGTCAGAAAAAATGATGTTTTCCCAATATGAATCCGACATAAATATCCACTATCACACAATTCTTTCCTTTTTGCTATATTTTTCAATGACATTAGAGGCTTTCTTATTGGAAAATAAGCATAAAATTTTGACTATTTAAACACCTTCTAATAGTTTGATCCAAAAACCTTTTTTTTCTCTTCAAATAAAATGTTCAACCTTGGCACACTGATAGTCGGATTTTATTCATGAATTTCGAGTACAGTATTAATATGCTCATCATTGAGTGTATAAGGTCTACCAGAGTCTCTTTTCCTTTCAATTGTAACTTTTTGGTTATATGTTATTAAAGATCGATTTACTGTAGAACGTGGTAGTGATGTCATTTGCTCTATTCTTCTAATTGTAAATCCTTGTTCCCGCAAAGACACTATTTTTCCAAATTCGAATTCGTTTACTTGTACCATTTTAATTTATTTTTTAGAATTTTATTTTACTTATTTATTAAAAAATTATTATATTGCGATTATTTTGTCACATTTTTTGTGTAACACCGAAAAAATTCACCTATCAATTACTTAATATTTTATTTTTGATAGGAGAATAAAATTATATAACAAAATAAAGATCTAAAAAACACGTTTATTTAGTGTATTAGTTTTTTATTTAAAGCTAATTTAATTCAATAGTACAGAAAAATGTAGTTGTCCCATTTTTTTGTGATCTCTGTATATAGAAATTTTATATTTTTATCAATCAAAATAGCTTTTTATTAAAACTTTTCAACCATAATTCTTCAAGAATTTACTCATTTTATCAACCAAATATATTATAATTCCTTCAAAAATTTTCTTCCAAATCAAGAGGTTTACTGCATCTGATTAAACCGTTCTAGATTCAAATCATGAATGTATATTTTATACAGTAAAAGGTCGAAAAGTTAATTATTTGAATAAGATGGTCACTTCATTAACCTGATCCATTTTTCATCGTTTTTCAAATGCAATGAAGCTTGTTGACCACAATAAAATCTTCAAAAAATGAGGCAAATTTAACATTAAGACCAAATTATACAAAGTCTATATTTATTTCTTGAATTCTATGGAGCAAAAATGAGGTTAACTTGATATTATGAAGGTGGCCATCACGTTTTGTCAAAAATTAATTTTTGAGAAATGAAAGAGGCGACAATTAAAAGCATCGACATGGAAGAAGACATGAGAGAATATGCCATTAAAGAAAGCGAAAATGCAATTGAAAATTATACAGTTGAAAAAGATATTGCTGCTTCAATTAAACGTGCTTTTGATAATAAGTATGGTCCTAATTGGCATTGTGTTGTTGGAAAAAGCTTTGGATCTTTCGTCACTCATGAAACTAAGAATTTCATTTACTTTTATTTGGATAATATGGCTATATTGTTATTCAAGGCAGGCTAATTTACAATATATTCTTTTTTAATACCAAAAACGTCCTTTTTATTTTTCAAACTTTCTATCTACGCAACTTCAAAGAAGCCTATTTGTAAAAATATGAACGAAAATAATATAACTAATTACCAATGTCCTATATGTAATGAAAAATTGATGAGCTTAACGGCATTAAATGAACATTTAGACGATGATCATGACGAAGACGATATTGGAGAAAACCTAATTACTTGGTTCAAAAACACCAAAAAGAAAGTATTTACACCGATGAATAAAGCAAGTTCATCTGGTTCTCAGAAAATTCCACTGCCTATAAAAACTTCTCATTGGATAGATGCAGAAAAGATTTCCTTTTGTGCTTTCCAGGGATGTAAGAAGAAATTCAACTTGATATCGACTAAAATAAATTGTAGAAAGTAATCTTTATTTAATTATTTAGATGTGGCAACATTTATTGTGATGACCATTGCAATTTTAATATGAAATTAGACTATGAAACTCATTACGACCCTAATTCGAAGTATACTTTTATGACTTGTTACTCATGTTTCTCGACAATACCACTATACCATGACTATGTTGGAATAGAACATAGCTTGACTCTCCAATTTAATGAAGTTAGAGGTATCAAGATAGAACGTCGTTTGTTAGAAAGAAATAAAATTAAGAATAGATTAGATAAAGTATATGATCGAAAATAATCAAAAGATTGTAGATTTATATATCAACAAACCATCTCCTAAGCTATCTTCATCTATGTATTGGTTGAAAGGTAATACGACTTGTTTATTTTTAGACAAGGAAAGAAAAATAGCAAATTGGCAAGAAGACAGCACAATAGATGCCTGTTTAGGATGTGAGTATTATTATAATTTAATTATATAAAGTCTAGAATTTAATATAGCAAATAGAAGGCACCATTGTAGACTATGCGGTAAAATATATTGTAGAAATGGTACATGTCATCAAAAATTGATATTAAATGATTTCTATCCTAAAAGTTGCTCAGATTTGTATTTATATTTAGAAAATGATATAATATCTGAAGTGTTTTGCTGTAATAGTTGCTGTAAACTCACATTAGGGTATCTCTGTAATTTTATTATTAGGTTTAAAAACATAGAAAAGGCAGAGCCGGTGATACTTAAATTGTACAATGTATCAAATCTTTGTTTATTTATAGTTGTTATCAGAAAGCAAGAAGATGATCATGGACGATCTAAACAAGTTCAATGAATTGATATTTTCAATTAAGTATTATTCTTGTTGATATTTTTAGAAACAATGTCAAAATAACTGAAAACAGTAAAGAGTACAGAATGGCTACTAGGCTAAGAAATAATATTTCAACAAGTTTTAATCAATATGATGCTATAAAGTATTATCTATTATTGATTTATTTTTAGTAAGAAAATCAAATCTATTTCGTTTAAGAAATCAATGGAAACCAAGCTGAGGGATAGTATTTATCAATCAGCTATAAAGTTTCAACAAACCTATATTGTTACTTTAACTCTGCTGCCGAAATTAAATAATGGCAAAGTTGAAACTCCCAATATTCATGAAATCGAAGATTTGTCTCATGCTATTTTGGATAAACAGAAAAGTAAGAATCCTGTGCTCGATGCTTTTATGGAACAAAAAGAACAATTAAGTGCTCAATTGCAAAGTGCTATTGATAATCGAAGATTGGACGATGCTAAATCGTTGAAATTTTCTTTAGACGAAATCAATAATGAAATATCAAGAATGAATCAATAGATTAAAATTGTATAAAAACGCTTCTCTCAATCTTCTGGCCACTAAAAAAATAAAATAAATAATGAATTACTAATTCTCTAATTATTTGACCGTTTTTGATCAATTCTTTAACCATTTTATCACCTGTATTGTCTAAAATTGAGTTGGAATCGATATATTTTTGAAAAATTCCAACCAGAGCTTGCTGAATATCCAACAAGATAACATTGATTGAACTAAAATTAATACAATAAATTACCCACAGACATATAGGATAGCTTTCTTCTCCAAAATCCATTCTATAACTTTATCGTTTTCTATTTTCAAGACATCTTGAACATAAACATTCAATGACATATAATCTTCTTTAGATGTTATATCATCAGGACGACTTATACAGACATCCAATTTATCAATTATATTCTTCTCTTTCCAACTATTGATATTATCTTTGAAAAGAAAATTTTCTTTTGGTGTTCCATAAATTAACCATACTTGATTAGTTTTTTTAGCTTCCAGCTTTTTCAAAAAGCTAATAAAAGGTGCTATTCCTGTTCCCATTGCCAGTAATATTATAGGAGAAGAGTTTGTAGGTAGCTGTAGTAAAGATTTTTCATTTTTGATCAAATAAAGTTCGACATTTTCTTCGGAAGAAGTTCCATTTAAAAGTAACCTGGAAGCAATAGATGAATCATAAATCATATTACTACATAGTCCCTTCTTTATAATCAAAATACCGTCTATATTCTTTTCAAATTCAACTACTTTCATCACAAACTCTGATTTGTTCGTTTCTGCTGCATCAAAAGGAGAATTCAAAATAGAATAATATCTAGGTTGCAAAGGAGCAAGTGTCAAAAGCAATAAATTTAAAGGAATATCAGAATTTGGAAAGGATAATAGTATAGTTAATAAATCAAGTCCTTGTTTCAAGATCTCGTTATAAACTTCAGTCCCATTTCTGCTGCTTATAAATAATAACTCTTGCTTCTCATTTTCATTTTTATTATATTCAGCCAAAAGCCTGAAGAGAGACTTCTTTGGTGCTGCATATAGATCAATGCAATAAGTGAACAGAAAAAAATAATTCATAGGGATTTCTAATAGATTTGAAAATGGATTCTGCTTTATCTGATTAGACATAATAAATCGACCTTCTCCCTTTATATTCAATCTTTTTAATAATTCTATAACTATTTCTTTAGGATTTCTACAATAAATACCAAAACTATCACCGGGATTATAATGAACTTGTTTCTCAAATTCTATCTCTATTTGTATTATTTTATTTTCAGAAGCACATCCAATTAACTTACAATTAATTAGCCTTCCTTTTATAGATTCTGGGCTTATCTTTTTCATAAAAGCATCTTGATCAAGATTGGTTTCTGAAGATTTAAATTCAAATAAAGGGGCAACAGCCTTAGGCATAGATCCCGTGTTATTTATATCATATTTTGAAAAGTCTACTACCAATAAATTATAGTTGATATTGGATTCTTTTATTCTTAACTTCTCTAAATTGTTTATCACTTCCTTCATTGTTCTAAAAATTCTAAATCTTTTGAATCTTAGAAATGTATTAAAACCTTTGGACCTTTTTTAAAGGTTAAGATTAGTCATCATATTATATAAGGATTTTATCGGATTTATTTATCTTGTATTTTCGATTTTTCTGAAAATATTGTAAATTAATTCATAAACTCCAAACTTGAAACAAAGCATTACTTTGTTTTTAGGAAGAATTCATCTATGATGCAGATTAATATAAGTAATTTTATATAAGAAGTTAGTCTGCTTTGTACTTTATAAAATTTTATTAATTATGTGAATTAAGAAAATCCTTCTGTCGGTACAAATCCTAAGCCTTTTTACCGCCTATATAAATGTTATATCATGAAGTATTTGACATATTAAGACTTTCGCAAAACTTTATCAATAAAATAATCATATTATGGGCCCTACAAACCCCTTTCATTACAAAGAAATCGGGAAGGAAATGATCATATATGCTTTACTGATAGCGTATTCAGAAGAAGCTATGGGAGTCTATCAAAAAAGGACATATATTTATTTGGGCTAACCATCAGAATCAATAATTTTGACTTTTCTTTCACCAATAACGATGCAGATACAATTATCTAAATTGCAAAGGTGAGCAATATTTTTCTTATTAGAGCGTTCCGCGCAAAGATGGACTCAAATTTTGTTTAATCACTCCTTTAATAATATACAAATAATACCAAGTCTTTTAAATTAATATACATATATGACAAGCTTTATTTATAAATAATTATATTTTGAATATAATCATGAATAGCTTGCAAAAATTGAAAAATTCAACTTCAGATAAAGAACAGCGGGTTTTCATCAAATTTGACGTAATCTTGGGATACAGTTCTGGGATAATTCATAAAGAATTGTTAGCCCAAACTAGAACATGGTCTTGCCTCGAACTTTCCATGTGGGTAAATTGTAATAAAACAACAGTATTTCGATATTTAACAGAAGATTTACAAATGAAAAAATTATTAAGTAAATGGGTACCTCATTTTCTCACGGATGAACAAAGAGAACATAGAGTGTTAGCATGTAAAAATAATCTACAACGCCTATTACAACAAAATAGCCTACTTAATCGAACTTTTGCAATATATGAAACTTGGGTGTCTTTATACATGCAACCCCAACGTGACCAGATTCGATCTTGGAGAAATATGAATGAAGACTCACCTGAATTTTTACTTTAATCTAAATATGAAAAAAAGAGAATGCTAATACTAGCAATGTATTTTCAATCTGTTGCTTATTGGAAGCTCTATGCTCCTAAAGAGACTGTAACTGCAGAAGTCTATAAAAACTTCCTAATTGAATTATTAGACAAATGGTTACCTGATAAGAAATTCAAGGTACCTATAATATTACATGATAATTCTAGGTCACATAAATAAAATCTTATAAAGCAGTATTTTATTGATGAAAATATTGGGTTTGGGCCATCCTCCCTATAGTCCTGATATTAGCCCACCTGATTTCAATTGTTTTGGACAATTAAAGAGGAAGTTAGAAGAGAATATTTACGACGATTGGAAAGAACTAGAAATCCAGCTAGAAAGTGCAATTCAGGAGCTTAATGCTAAAGGTTTTATGAATGGTATCCAGAAGCTACCCGAAAGTTGGATAAATGCAATAGATGCAGAAAGTTCGTATATATAAACATACTAATTTTTAACTTTTTATATTTATTAATAAATTTTTTATTTGAAATTTTTCGAGTCTCTGTTTGCTCGGAACGCTCTAATATTTTACAGGAATTGATAGAATAATTAAAATCCAAAATAACTATTGTTTAAGAGGTATGGCATTCCCTATTAAATTACAAATACAAAAAAGTATATTATTTATCGATATGATTTAAAGCCGAATTCTTGAAAAGAATCATCAAATTTAATTATGATACCAACTTAGATTGTTACGATCTTAGATATGAAGTCATTATTCATACAAAATGTTTAAATGCTTTCTTTACAGTTGCTTTCTTTTCTTATAATATTTTGGATTGTTTTCACAGTGTTCGTTTTCAGGATTTAGAACATAGCACCGTGGTATCGAAATCCAAAGACAGGTGGGATTTAAAACAATGGAACCCAGGGCGGATATATTTTTTATTTCTAAATAAGTAAGTTTAGATCTGATATATAATCATTTTTTTATTACAAAAAATTTCAACAAGCAAAGATATTTAAACTGATTTAGCACCGCTAACTTCGTAATTTATAGGCGACTGTGGCGCCGTGTACACTTTATCTGGTTTGAATCCAGAGAATCCAGATAAATTAAGAAACGTATAATCAGCAATAGAATCCAAGTCAACAGAGAATTGATCAAAATTGGAACAAACCAACTAAAAATTAAATCAAAAATGACGGTAAATACAATTAAATTATCTAATTGATCTTTCACTCTAATATTATCATTTTCCAATTTCAAATCAATAGTTTTAATTATTTGCGTTATATCTTCAGTTTCTCCAGTTCCCAGCTATAAAAAACTCAAAAATAATAAAATTTACCCAAGATTTCGAAATAAAAGATTTACGATCCTTAGTACTTTGAGAAGTTTCTAGATAATAAGGTGTACCAGGCGAATAAACGTGAACAGGACTTGTTCTATTAGAGCTAGAGAACGTATCAGCAGTGGATAATCTTTTAGCTTTATAAGAGCTACTTCTAGAATGTAAAGTATGTTGTGATTTTTGGAGTATGCTAGGTATATCTTCTTTCTTGCTAGATTTAGTTGACGTTGATCCTTTTAACAATTGATTAGAGCTAGTCAAATAGGAAGGCGAAGAAGATAAAGATGGTGTTTTGAAAGGCGAAAACATTCCACTCGAATTATTCTTTTTTGGCACAATGTTGACTTTGGATTCCTAAAGAATATAAATAATTTTTTTACTTTTGACTCTTCATTTAAAGGCATAGCCTTATCATCTGACCCTGTTAAACATTCATCAATACTAGGAAATCCTGGTTTAGTTCTAGTCTCATTCGTTGATTTAAAAGAGGCACTCTCTGTATTCATATATTTCAAGGATCTGTTGTCTAAAGTCGAAGCACTAATAGAGGAAGAAGGACTTCCATAAACGATATTATCTCTTTTGGGTATATCAACAGTTAATGGATCAGGATCAAACTCAAACATTGTGAATTGTGCTGGCATAGACGATGGATAATTGTTTTTGTTTTCTTTATCATTCGAATAATCTCGATCTTCGGGTATTTCGGTTCCAATTAAATTGGAACTTAAAACCTTCTCGGCATCATCTATGTAGAATTCACAATTCTTTCTTAATTTCAAAGATATTTCAAAATCACCTTGGGGAGTTCTTAGAGCAGGAAACTGATGTATAAATAAATTATCATTGGCATCTTGATAACATAAGGGATCGTCGAACCCAATTTCAGAATCAAGTTTAGAAGAATTAGAAACAATTCTGTAATCAATTTCAAGTTTTCTTTTCTTCAATTCAGCGAACAGAGTATTAGTAGGCAACAACTTGATGTAAGAATAAAAAGATCTAATTATCGAAATTCCTTGCTTATATATCGTTGGAAGTTCCAATTTATAATCTGCATCTGAAGTCTTATGTCTTAAGCTCCAAGATTCTAGTAATACAGTTTTACGTTTGTTTATATTTCTAACTCCTGAATAGCCAAATGCACTTGCAGTATTTAAGTCGATTTTGTGTTTCTTCTGAAAGTGATCTACTAATACTAATATATTCATTGGAGGTAGGTCGGTTGTGTCTAAAAATATTTCTATTTTTAAAGTTGGAACATGGTCCAGGAAAGATTGGGATATCCAATGTACAATTTCGGAGCGATAAAAATCGACATCTTCAGTTTCCAAATTAAACTAAAAAATTAAACTAGGAGATACCCATTTATTAATTTTTTTATTTAGTGTTTTTGTTTTTCTGATTCTATTTTGTAGCAATAATTGTGTTGTTTTTATATAAAAGTTCTAAGCGAATTAATTAAACGGGATTACTTGTATTATTTGTTCGTATTTGCTCTTTTTGTTCGAGTTGGTTATAGATAATGGAAGTGAGGAATAGGATGAGGACTGTCTATTGGAGCTCATTTATCAATACATTGAAAAATTCAGGAAAAATCTGGGCAACTGATTTCTTATGTAGTTGGTTGAAAATGGGTGTTGATTTTGACCAAAATGGAAAATTTATCTACTTATTTATCCATAAGAAATTAAATTGTTTTATCAGACTTGTGTCACGTGTGTATTATGTTTATTTTCGATTTTTTGTTTATCGATTTAGAAACTTGGCATTGGTAAAATTACTGTCCTGTTCGAATGTCTCTTTCAAAGGCGTAGACATTTCTATTGATTTTATAAATGATTATTATTTTATTAAATAAAATATTTTTCTCGATATGCGATTTGATTATGATGGCTATAGGTAACTGTGTGTAAATAAAATCATTTCGTCAGAATGTCTAAGAAATCGTAAAATACGAGGCATTCAGCAGTGGGTGTGTAAATAAGAGATCATGGGATGACTCAATTTTAATATTGCACACTCTTTTATAATCCATGTGACTACGCATTCAAAGTTTGATATGCCAAAATAAGATAATTTTCCTAAAATCTTACTATTTTGTTTTATTTGAATATTGTGATCTCATAAATCTTCAGACGTAAACTGTGGATGCAATTAAACCCGTTAAAAATTTAGCGTTTTAATAAATTTTCTTTAACTCAGTTGCCCAAAAGTCATTTTATTTTACATTCATCCTAATTTTCTAAACCTAATTAAACCCACCAAAAACATTTTCCAAAAATGACGTTTGAAGGATACACACTTGATGAAATATTAGATGACTTATCCTGTAGATTCTTAATAAATGTACCCAGCGAAGAATTAAAGGAAATAGAAAGAATATGTTTTCAAGTAGAACAAGCTCATTGGTTTTATGAAGATTTTGTCAGAGAAGATAGACCCGAATTACGCACTTTTCAACTGAAAGAATTTAGTGCAATATTCTTCAAGTATAGTCCAATATTAAGACAATGGGCTAATAAGCATGAAGTGGCGTATCAGAACTTCTTGACTTATAAATTTCGTATTCCAGTTTGTGGCGCTATTTTGTTGAATCCAGCTCTGGATAAATTTGTTCTTGTTAAAGGGTGGAAAAGTTCTACTTGGAGTTTTCCTAGAGGAAAAATCAACCATGATGAATCTCAATTAACTTGTGCCGCTAGGGAGGTGTTGGAAGAAATTGGATACGATGTCTTTGACTTAATCTCAGAAGCAGATTATATCGAGTCGAAAATCCAGAATAAGAAAATTAGATTATATATCATACCCTGCGTACCAGAAGATACGGTGTTTTTGACACAAACTAGAAAAGAAATTAGTGCCATCGAATGGCATTCGCTTCAACTCTTCTCACCTTTTAAAGAGAATTTAGACCATGAAACTATCAATAGGCTTAAGCTTTCGCAACCGAAAGGCCCCTACTATTTGGTTAGTTCGTTTATGAACAAGCTAGCCAACTGGTTAACCAACTATCACACTTCGAAAAAATATTATAAGCATTTAGAGGAGAGAGCACCAGGGTTTGTTGCTAAAAGCCCTACCAGTAGAAATTTCGTTATTGGAAATAAGCAGAATAATCCTAAGAAAAATAAAATTCATAAGAAAGTAGCAGTTAATCCAATGTTGGATTTCACATTTGACGTAGATCAGATTATGAACTCAATGGATCGCTTTTTCCATTGATTCCTTATTTATTAAATCTTTGGCATATAATCGAGGATACTCGTATATGGCGACATTAGTATTTTACAGTTCATGTATATGCTTTTATAAAATATAATCTACTTTGGGTGACAAAATCTGTATATATTTGCAATTTTAGACTGTTTTAAATGCTATGTACACTCTAATATAAAATAACGAACAATTTGATATTATTCATTTCGTTGTTTTTAGTTTTTATAAAATACAAGCAAATCAAGATAATCTTATACAAAATAGTATATTTTAAAGTTCACAAACTTGCTTAATCTAATAACCAATAAAAGTATTTAATACATCAAGAGACCCTTATTGTTAAATCGCGTTTTATGTACACAAACTTTGACAGAGAATCTGTGGAAACTATTTACCTACTTGAAAATATCAATGGTTATAGTGATATTCTCAAATACTTGAATTCTTTATATTGCATGATTGTTGTTTCGAGGTCATTTTTAATAAGTGAGGCTTTAGTTCTACCAATTCTACAGATTACAATCTTCTGCAACAAATGAATACTAAAGGTGTAGCTAATATAGATATGTCAATATTATATGCAGTGAGAGGTTTCAAGTGACATTTCTAAGTAATCTTGAACTATTGGGTTTGATTTTACCTTTTTAAACCCTAATGTTTATTCTATGCTCTAACCCTGAATAATTTGTTTTGAACAATAACTAAGGTTTAAATAATATTATTTAAGGTCTATAAAAATAGAGTATTGTTCCATTATCATTAAATTCAAAAAAATGGATCAGATCCATTTTCTGACCCCCAAAGACAACAGGTTCAAAAGCTGACCCCAGGAAGAAAATTTCAAAAACACCAGGAAATGATACAAGAAGAACATAAACACAACAGAAGGGTTTATTAAAGGTCTGGAGTATAATACTGCTTGATGTGCTCACATATCCTCAAGAAAGGGTTATCGGGAAACCTATCCCGCCACATAAACTCATTCAAATATACTTTTTTGTGGCCTCTATCAAGGCCCTTCATCCTTTTCACCCAAATCTTTTGCTTATTCCAATGAGATTCTATGTTCTGAGTGTGATAACCAGATACTGGATCCACAAAGTTTTCTTTGTGGTTTACAAACCTGTATTCATATCCCAAGTTCTGGGTCCCTGGGTATGCAGCCCAGCCATAAGACACGATTATACTTCCTGGGTGGCACACTCTCTGGATGATTGGAAGGAGGGTGGCTGCATCCCTCCTCTCCACATACTCCATGTATCCATGGGCTGAGGTGTAGCTGGCATCTACAACCCAAAAAACTCACCTCTCCTCCCATGGGCTTCTTCATCTGTGATATTTCGGCTTGTAGGAGAACATCAATTCATAAACCTGGCAGACGATCCCCTCTAAACCCAGTCTCACGGGGTTGACTTCAAAGTACCTACCACAGATCTTCCTAAGGATACACAGGAGAGATACTATTGTCCCTTTGGATAGTCCTGTCTCCTCACAGATTCTGACCACGGGGATCTCAACGGACCACAGGTATATCCCGAGAAGCAGTAGCCTTAGATCGCACGAGAATTCTACTAAGAGAGAACTTGTTCTGAGTGATTTTGTCCCTTTGTAGTGGATGCACCCTTTGTTCATGCACTTCCAGCCAAATTTGTCCTTTATTGTTCTTCTGTTACACCACTTCATAGCTTCACCACAGGAAGAACACGGGAGCAGGCTCTTCAGAAGGCCCTTGAACTTTAAAAGTGATATTACATCGCTCACATCTTTGGCCAGTATGTTGACCATAAAGTTCATAAAAAAGCCACTTGTCATTTTCAGGATTCGAAAAAACTTTTTTTTACCCTTGGGTAACAGATCTAAAAAAAATTACATATGGCACTTTATTTTCGTTCAGAGTAGTTACTTTTTGCTTCACATCTTAATTCAACCAAATTTTTAATGAATATTAATCAACCAATTATTTAATAAGTAAAATGGGGACTACTCTGAACAAAAATAAAGTGCTATTTTAGGGTCAATGTGCCGACTGAAGATAAGGAGTACATGACCTGCATGGAGCTCACCGATGAAAAAAACTTTACCGCCTATTTTTGCATTTTCGAAAAATAGAGAAAATAAAAAACTATAAAAGGTTTAATATATGACCTAAAACATCACTATTTTTATTCTTTTCTGCCATATACGTAAGTAAATAGAAGTTTATGAACTTCTTTATCTCTTGGGTATCTTATCCTTTAACCACCCCATGTCCCTTCTATTGTATTGGTATGTATGTCAGTACCTGGGTCTTTAAACCCTTCACTTTGGTTTACAATATGATGCTCATAACCTCTTTCCTCTAGCTTTCTATATCCCTTCCAACCCTCACTGCTACGGGGGTCAAGTTTTCTACCCTCCTCCCAATGTGCCTAATTGTGAATTTTCCTAATTGTGATGGCCGATTTTATTCGGATCAATAACTTAATTATTAAAGCAGAAAGAAATTACCTGCTATCGTTAGAAATATTTATTAAGTTTATAATATTTATTTTTTATTTATTTAATTTATTTTTAAAGTTTTATGACTAAGCAGATTTGAAGCAAACATGTAATAATTACAATGACTCGATCTGTCTAATAGAAAAATTATTTATAAATATAAAATTATCTGTTAATGGATTATAAAAATCAAAATTGTAAAAAAATAAATAGATAATCAGTTATAGTATGTGGAAATCTGCATGAATTTTCATGCAGAACTGCGTAATTGTGAAACATATTTTCTTGATTTAAACTTTACAGTCGGTTAATATCAAGAATAAAATTTTGTAGATTATGACTTGATTATTATAAATATAAAATTCGAATAACATACAACGCATAATCCTTTAAAGCATGTCTAGAAAAGTAAGTTTGATTCTACTAATCCGCCGTACTAACAGTTTCAATAGTTTCTAATATATTTGAATTTGAATATATGTGGATCCAAAAAATAATATTTAAACTCTAGCACACGCCACACAGTCTGATATTTTGCATTCATCAATTTAAAAATTCTTTAAAATGGGCGTAGTGATATAATTTATAAGGGACTTTATAAATAATATATAAATATTACAATAAATTTATCAGAGAAAAAATGATTAAAATTGAATTAATTGGATGTGTGCGAATATAATAAAATGTGTGGATTTGTCGATCTATAAATAATATCAATTTTTTAAATTTAAAAACAAAACAATAAATGGAGAATTTAAATCAAAATTAAAAACAAATATTACCAGAAAACCATAATAGTAGAGTTTTTTGGACAGTCAAAAATATGAAGGATGCTTTATCCGCTGTTGAAAACGGAGATTCATTAAATAGCTCTGCCAAAAAATTTGGAATTCCTTTAACTACATTGACTCTAAAAATATGGGTTGGAATGGTAGAAAAAATCTCAAAATTTGCAAGGATATGCTGGTAGGCCTACAACTTTGACGAGTATCCAAGAATCTTCTATATCCGAATTGCTAAAAACAATGAACAAGTGGAG
This sequence comes from Holacanthella duospinosa, assembly GCA_002738285.1. Classification (NCBI taxonomy): domain Eukaryota; kingdom Metazoa; phylum Arthropoda; class Collembola; order Poduromorpha; family Neanuridae; genus Holacanthella; species Holacanthella duospinosa. Next base: position 24,125 of record NIPM01000731.1, read on the forward strand.
GTTTGGATTAACTAAATGCGAATTACTAGATTCAATTCAAGAGCTTATCAAGCTTGAAAATACACCAAATATATTTAAAGATGATTGACCTGGCGATAAATGGTTCAGAAGCTTTTGTATTCGAAATAGCTTAGCTTAAAAAAGCCCAAAATATTGGAAAGTTCTAGGGATCGTCAATCTAAAGACCCATTTGTTGTCTAAGACTTTTTTTGACAAGCACTAAAATCTGATTACAGAATTGAATTTATCTAATAAGCCAAGTTCTATCTATAATTGCGATGAGTCCGCCTTTAAGTCAGATGAATTAGTACAAAAACTGTCTCGGGAGTTGGTGAACATTCTAAACGAATCTCGTTTGGAAACGGGCGTACATCAACTACAGTGCTAGCATGTGATAATGCCATGGGTGAGAAGATGGCACCTTTGATATTAAATAAAGGTAAATATATCTGGAGCACGTTTTTTGGTAATGAATCATTTCCCGGGACTAGTTATGCTGTATCTGAAAAGGCTGGATGACAAAATCGGTTTTCTATAGTTGGTTTAAGGACCACTTTTTGCCAAATGTTAAGCAGAGACCAGCAATTTTGATATATGACGAGCACCTATCACATGTGGGGATTGATTTGGTAAAACTTGCAATCGAATCTCAAGTATCTATTTTGAAAATCCCACCGCATACATCGCATTTACTTCAGCCACTTGACGTTTCTATCTTCCGTAGTGTCAAGACTAAATGGGATTATGAATTAAGTGAATGGCCCCGTCATAATCCTAGAAAACTATTGCCGAAGTCAGAATTTTCTAATCTATTTGGAAAAAGCTGGGAAAATTTAAACCCTGTAGTGATTATAAATGGATTTTCTAAGACAGGGATATATGACAGTTCTTTGAGTTTTCCTGTAAACAGAAATAAGATATCAGAATGATCCAGAAAAACTACTTCGATATGAGCAATTGATCCACAACATTTAATAATTAGGAAAATTGTAATTATATTACTAAATGGAAGAAAATTTTTGAAGCCTCGGTTATAATTATTTCATCATAGTGAAAATAGGATGAGGAAGCAACTAAAATGGCAAGAAATATAGCTAAGAGTTATTTTATGGATAGTAAATACATGAATTTATTTACTATTTTATGCATTCAAGAAACTAAAATTCCCCGACTAATAAGAATAGAATTATGTAAGAAAATATCTGTTAGTTATAATTCTTGCCATTTTAGTTGCTTCCTCAACCTATTTTCACCGTGATGCATTAATATTCTAGAATTATAACCGAGGCTTCAAAAATATTGTGCCATATATAGAAATTTTTGTTGAAAACAATAGTACCATTCGTAGCAAGAAAGAAAAAAAGAATCTGAAATCATTACTACTGAACAGTTTTTGAATCAAATCCAAAACCTTTTAAAAGTCCACTAAAATAGCTAAAAAAGAACAGGAAAATATGATAATAAATTTTATATTTTGCTTTATTGCTTTAATATTCCTTTTTAATAATAAATTTATAATTATCACAATTAGGAATTCCATATTACAAAAGTGTAGCTTTTAAAGGTAAAAAACATAACGTTTTTATAAGCTTATTGATTTTATATAAATTAAATAGTCAAAATAAATATATTATAAACTTGGTATAAATATAAATTTACATTTTGTATTATTTGTTTAGTTTAAGTGAACCAATGGAATTTTCGATCACAATTAGGCATATGGCACAATATTTTCTTACATAATTCTATTCTAATTAGTCGAGGAATTTTAGTTTCTTGAATGTATAAAATAGTAAGAATGAAAATAAATTTATGTATTTATCAATTTTACTATCCATAAAATAACTCTTAGTTATAATTCTTGCCATTTTAGTTGCTTCCTCAACCTATTTTCACTATGATGCATTAATATTCTAGAATTATAACCGAGGCTTCAAAAATTTTGTCCCATATTCACCCTACTTATTTTGTACGTCATTTTGGAAGTTAAGAAAATGGACAGTATACAACTGAAGAAAAAGTTCCCCAACTTCTCATTAGAAGAGCTCGAAGGCTTTATAGAAAAATTCAGGTACACCTAAAATATATAACAAATTAAAAGTGGATTACAATTAAAAGATGGAGTCTCTGCCACTACTTCTGATATCCAGAAGTTAATACAAGAAATTTTCCCTAAAATCGAGTATGACTTGGTAAGAAACGCCATCAAAGAAACTGATACTAATAGTAATGGCTTGATCGAAATAGACGAATTTATCGAGGTACCCAAATTTCCTAATTTTATATTATTAGGTCTGTGATAAATTGAAGGCTAATAGTGGTTCACTTCAAACTCAAACAACTACCGATGCACATAAGAAGAAAGTAATTCATGTTTATAGCAAGAGCGGACAAGAAATTACTCATTCTTTAAATGAAGATGAAAGAATAGAATTTACTAATCACATTAATGATGCTTTAAAAGACGATAAAGACCCAGAATTGGCTACTAGAATTCCGATTGATACATCTTCAATGAAAATATTTGATGAGTGTCAAGGTTTGTCTTCCATTTTTCTAATTTAGTTTAGATGGTTACATTTTGTGCAAACTCATTAATCATTCTAAACCTGACACTATTGATGAGAGAGTGCTTAATAAAGGTAAAATCAACCGATTTCAAATGGTGGAAAACAACAATCTCGTCTTGAACAGTGCCAAAGCTATTGGTTGCTCTATTGTCAATATTGGTTCTACTGATATCATTGAAGGAAGAGAACATCTAATAATGGGGTTGGTTTATCAAATCATAAAAGTTGGTTTACTGTCTAAGGTTGATATTAAACATCATCCGGAACTTTATCGTCTTTTGAAGGATGGAGAAGAGCTTAATGATTTCCTTAAGCTACCACCAGAGGCAATCTTGCTTAGATGGTTCAATTATCATTTGAAGAAAGCTAATTGGGATAAAATTTATTTATTGTTTTTATTTATTTTTATAGTGTTAAGAATTTTTCTACGGATGTTAAGGTTTCCATCTTTTGTTATAACCTTTTAGGATGCTACTAATTATACTGTTTTATTGAATCAATTAAAACCTAATGAATGTTCTCGGGCAGCTTTAAATCAAAGTGATGTCAAGAAGAGAGCCGAAATGGTACTCATGTATTTACATTGTTCTAGGTTTTAGAAAATGCAGAGGCTATTGGATGCAAAAAATTCTTAACTGTTAAAACTTTGACCAGTGGAAATCCGAAATTAAACTTGGCTTTTGTTGCTAATCTTTTCAATACTCATCACGGGCTTGATCCTTTGGAAGAAGAACCGGAGTATGTAGATGAGATCGACGAGAGTGACATGCGTGAAGCTAGAGGTATTTACAAAAGCATCTGATTTGTAGCATTTGCGTTGTGGTTAAATAGTATGAATGTTGATCCTTATGTTAACAGTCTCTTTGATGATTTGAAGGTATATTGCTTATGCTAAGGCTTTTAGGATGGTTTGATTTTGTTACAGGCAATTGATAAAGTGAAACCTGGTATTGTCGAGTGGAGAAAGACGAACCAGTCTAAAGGGAAAGCACCCAGTCCAGCGCAACAGCGTCTAAAAGTGACGGAAGATGCACCTGCTTCTCCATTTATTCCCGATGAAGAGGAAAGCTTTGCTCTTTTGAGCAGAGCTGAACAAACCGGGTTGAGTAAGTTTAAGAAAGTAGAGAATACAAATTATGCTATTGAGCTTTGCAAAAGCTTGAAATTCTCTTTAGTCGGCATCCAAGGATCTGATATTACTGATGGCTCTGTTACTTTAACTTTGGGTCTCTATTCTGGTTTTATTTTTAGGATTGACTTGGCAGTTAATGAGAGCTCATTTAGTCAGTACTTTGAAGTCTCTGTCAAAGAATGGGCATGACATAACTGATCAAGAGATTATTAGTTGGGCCAGTAACAAAGTCGCTGAATCGAATAATAAGAGGTTCGAAGCATATTCTATCAGTGGGTTTAAGGATGCCTCCTTAAAGACTTCATTCTTTTTATTGAATCTCTTGGAATCTATTCGACCAGAACTTGTCAAATGGAGTCTTGTACTTCAACCATCTAATGATGAGGAGTGTATGAAGAATGCTAGATATGCGATCTCTTTGGCTAGAAAATTGAATGCTACTATATTCTTGTTGGCAGAAGACATTGTTGAAGTTAAACCAAAAATGGTACCCAAATTTGACATTATTTTTGTAGATTCTCACTTTCGTTGCTAGTTTGATGGCTATTCCTCATGCTTAAATTAAAATCTTTTTTACTTTATGTTTTAATCCAATAAAAAATTAATCGCTAATTTAAAGTTATTTTCATGTTGGGATAAGGCATCTAAAGCCTGTTCTTCGGTAAATCCCATATTCATTATCTTAATTACATTTTCACTCTTGCTTAATCCTGTTTCTTTTGGTCGTGATTGATTATCAGGAGATCTTGATTCTTCTATTTCAAAATTTTTAGGTGGCAGTGGAGGAGGTAAAGTCATGCTTTCAATAGGCAGTGTATTGAAATGTGGAATTATTGATGCAGCATTTTTATTTGCCGACAAAGTATTAAGCTTGGTATCTTTAAGCCCACTATTAAGAGCTGTAGATTCCACAGGATTGTGTATATTCGTTTTGGTATGTGGAGTTTCTTGTATTTTTAAATTCATTAATTTTTCTTTCAACCCATCTCGATTTTTAGGAGCACTAAGTGGCTTCTCTAAATGAGAAACATCAAAAATTATCGGAAAATCAGACTAAATAATAAAATGGTCATATATACGTCTAGATTAGGCACTTTGATTTCTTTTATATCACATTTTTCTTCTTTTGCCATTATACTTTCCAAATGTTCTACAATGGACTTTTCTAGTTCTAAAATAGGTATATTCTAAATAAAATAACTAACAAATAGAATACTGTATCCACTAGAGAGGATATAGGCTTATATTCTGCGGGAAGACGGACCTATAAAATGTAAATTTAGATGAGGAATTTTCGAAATATTACTAGTTTGGGTATTTTATATGGTAAATATATTCCAACTGGTAAGTTGTCTAATGATGAATAAATTACTGATGTCGATTTGCTCTCTGGCATTGCGATTCTAAAATTTGAAAATTTCAGTTTAGAATTTGCATTCAGAGATTACTAAATCGATAAAGTATAGAAATAAGCCTCTCTACATCAAAACTATATTAAAGATATCTAGTGGTGGTTTTATCTTTTGTATAGTCGAATTCCCGTTTTAATTAATGATTTTTGACCAAAATTTGTGTTCTTTGATCACTCAAAACGAACAATGCCTATTACAATTCTTAAAAGATCAATAATTTACAATGTAAAAAGCAACACAATGAGTTTTAAAATATAGCTTAAAATTTATATTGATGTATTCATTTTTGTAAATAATCATAGTAAACCCCAAAATTTATTAGATAATAAAAGTCCTTGAAACTTAAGTTGAAATATAACATTTTGAACATATTTGATAAGGCAGTACATAAGACGTATAAAAAAAATAATCAGAATTTATTGATTTCATTCTCCAATAAAGAATATAATGTTTTCAAAGAAACGTCCATAGAAAAGACGAAATAAACCAAATCATTTTGATCAGGTGTTAATGCTTTCATACTTATAATACTGCAATATTCATGAGCTATATCTGCAAGCTTGTGTAAATATTCCTTCATATCTCCTTTAAAATAAAAAACTATTGAGTATTTTATACTTTTAGGTATCAACATTGAACTACATAAGGTCTTTATAATATTATCAAAGAGAATTCTATCCTTTTTATTAGTACGAAAAATTCTAAAGATATAATAGGGTAAGGGGGAGTACAGATAAAGAGAAGAAAGGAAGCTTTTTATTAGTTTTAGTTTGCTAGTTTCTTCATCTTTTTTGGATTCTGTTGGATCAATGGCTTCTTTACTCTTGATCTAGCGAAAAATAAGAAATAAAAATACTTTATCTAACAAAGCTTGTGCTCTATTCTTAATATTGACCATTTTATCTGACTTCTGAGGTCCCACACCTGAGAATGCCTGGATATGATGTGCTTTGATCTTATCCAATAACAATTTCTACTAATAAAAACAAAAAATCTACCGCCTTAACAACTGTAGGAGTATCGATCTTAATGTCCTTCTTAAATGGTTCTAAATAAAAAATTTCAACGTCTTTAATATAATAAATCTTCCCGAGATAACCAAAAGATAACATCCCTTCTATATTTTCTTTATAGCCTAATTGGATACTTTCTTTGAGTCTTAAGACCAAAGCATTGTTGAACTCTTTTTCTAAAGAGAAGAAGTTTTCGCCTTTTATGTCGATAAACACATCATTCTCGATAGATGTGAGAGTGATGTCAGATCCTAATATAGTGGCAATTTTCAAAAGAGAGTCTAAGTGAAACGAACTAAACAATATTAATTATTAAAAACCTTTTAGATATGACTTCTACCAACTGCTTGACTTTATTATATAACGATCTTTTGCTCTGAGCTTTATACAAAAACAATATTTTCAATAAAGCTTTGAATTGTTCTTTCAACTTTACCCATTCTACAGGAAACTTAATCTTGCTTTCAACTATCTCATCATCTTGAATTTTACTATAAAATGATTATAAAGTTGATAAGTACTCCTCTAAGAGATGTTTATACTTGATATAAGCAGGTAATTTGGAATTTAGTTGAAATGAATGAGTTTTAGAGCTATAACCAAGTTAAAATTAATAATTACTCTGATAATAAATGCGCGTACTTAATATATGCAGGCTTAGATATAATCTCTTTTATATCATTCAAAGCATTGATTTTAATAATTTTAGGAGAATCAAGATCCAAGTTTAATTCCGACTTTTTGACAGGAGTGACAACCACATTCTCGGAGATATTTTTATCCTAATAACAATTAACTTTGTACATATCATACCTTAGGTGTTAAAGCAATGTTGGTTCTTTTATTTTCTCTAGGGGTAATTGGCGATCTGGTATCTTCTCGTTTGCTTCTGCTCTAAATTTTTTGTTAAATCGTCATACTGGAGAAAAGCTTGTTTGTGCTGCTTGGATTAAGTTCTTAATAGAGTTTGGCGTTGTGATAACTTGCATCTTTATTCTTCACAAATGTTGAAAAATAAACGACAGACCAAACTAGTTTTAAATCGAAAACAAAAACGAACCAATCAAATCAAAGTGATTGTAAAGATGTAAAATAAAAGGGAATATTATTGATTATAAATGAATACATTTGATATAAAACTCTAACCTAAAAAAATTTGAATAAAAATTTTCTTTGGTGTCAAATTACAATTTATTCAAACTTGGATCGGAGCGAGTATTTTTGATTTGCCATTGTACTTACCTCGAGAATAAAATCGATTTCAGGTTTATAGAGCTTTATCTTAAAATCTCAAGAATATAATATTTCTCCGTTGATTTTTGTTGATCAGTTATGGTTTTCGCTTATCGAAAAGTATTGAATGATTTTTAATGGAAAATCTCCGAAATTGCATATCATACCAATTCATGTTACCATTGCTATTAAATAATGTTTCCATTTTTATAGGTGACTTTTATGTATACTTAACTTGTTAATTCTATCATAATGTCGGATTCGCTTTCCATAAACTATGGTAAACTTGAAGCTTATCCTTCAAGGTTTATTTTTGGAATTTTAGGCTAATAAACTATAGAAAATGTATATGAATTATGTATATATGCACTCTATTTAATAGACTATTTATTCAACCTTAAATATTTATTTGTTGCATATAGAGAAACTTTACTTTAAAAATGATAATCTTTTTTATCTGATGTTTTCCTAGTAAATTTAAACTTGAAATTTATGAAGTCAATCATTAAAGTTGGTATATTCGTTACTCTCGGAACTTCTATTAATAATATGGTAAAAGATGTGGTGGTTTATCCTTTCGAATTTGATACATGTTCAACCCGACCTAACTCAAAAAGAGACATTTGTGCCTTTAGAGAAGAAAGAGATAGGCAGGTTATGATAAAACTTGAACATATTATTGATAATATGCTTCAGATAAGCAAGAGTTATAAATATAATGTTAGAAATTTGGTAAATGGTATAAATAGAGACGATTTTGTTGGGTTTCCAGTATCTTTTGATATAGAATCTCCTGTAATTTTGATACATCAACACTTTTTAGACAGCCAACTGAAATCGATCAAGGAAATAAATGGATATTCAAAGGAATATGGAAGTAACGAATTTAAGAAATCGGTAAAAGATTATTTAAAAATTATAAACTCAATATCTATAAACGAAGAGTTGATCAATAAAAGTAAACATGACCTTGTAGATATTTACGTCACTGTCTTGAAAGGCAATAGATATAAACTTTTAAAAGATTTGAGAAAACATAGATGCTATATTATTGATAACTTTTACAGATCAAGGATTTTGTGGTCCAAAATACTTTCATCTATTAGAGCACAAGATGAGAATAGAAAAAAGCTCAGTAAAATGTATCTTGGGATTATATTTAACTTCCCCAAGATTGTAAAAGAAAGTAAAGCTAAGGAGGGAGTGAAAATCTTATATAAGCACACTACTAGGATACTCTACAATGACAATTTTGAGTTGATGAGGGATATATGGCACTTTATTTTCGTTCAGAGTAGTTACTTTTTGCTTCACATCTTAATTCAACCAAATTTTTAATGAATATTAATCAACCAATTATTTAATAAGTAAAATGGGGACTACTCTGAAGGAAAATAAAGTGCCATATTTATAAATTCAAGTCTGAAGTTGTAAAGTTAATCAATCTTTTCATCAAGCTTAGAAGGAGATTTTCAGAATTACACAGGATTCCATATAGAGTCTAAGAATCTTTGAGAACCTCTCCTTATTATTACAACATATGAAATTCAATCGAAGCCAAGTTTAGTATAGCAACGGTAGACGAATTATTCCGAACAGAAGTATCTAGAATCAAGATTGCCAATGCAAACAGAAGAGCGACCGCACGAGAAAGCTATGAAAATACAAATTTTCAAACTTTTGACGGCCGTTCTTCGGGCTATGGATCAAGCACAAATACACCCGAACCTCGTCAAAACATGCCTGATCAATCTTTCTCAAGTCAAATTAGATATGACCTAGAACCTATAGATAAAAACAACAATTCTATGGATTCGATTATTAGAGATTATATTCCTGAAGGAGGGTTCTCTCAAGATTTAATACAATCACAGTTTTCAGAATTAGATCTGGATTCTTTAAATATAAATGTTGATGAGGTCGATGTCGGGAAGTTAGATGAAAATAATAATCAAGAAAAAACTTGGTATGATCTGCTGATTCTGTATGATGCATTTATTTATTAAATTATTTACAAAAATTTCGGTTAACACACAACTTGTTTCTACCAGCTTTTTTGAAACCAAATTCTCAAATGATTACAGGACTGACATGGATACCTCGAGCAGTTACATCTCAACTTCCACATAAATATAAAGCGAACCAAAATGAGGAAAAAAGAATCGAAGAAATAGAACGGTTAATGAAGTATATTATCCACTCATTTCCTTTTTTTAAAATAGATTGCAGATTCAAAGATCTAATAATTTCGTTGATCAAGGTGAAGGAAATATGGATTGGATGGATGATCCTGAATTACAAGGATTTGATTTAAAAAATTATGATAATATAGATGAGAAGCCATCGAATAAGAAAAGTAATTAATTTGATTAAAAGATTTTATAGAGAAAAAAGAATCAAACAATTTAAGCGATTTAGACTCATCTGAAGAAGAAGAATTGATAATATCACCACAAGATGAAGTATTTATACTAGCCAATAGTTTGATAATGTCGTTCAATAAAGAGAATGAAGAAGCTCAAAGAGGTGCTATTCTACAATATTTAATTTGGGATTTATTGGATAACACTTTGTTTATTCAGAGAGATTTAAAAGTCTGGTCTCCAAGTCCTTCTATGCCTCCTACGGTCACGTGCGTCGCTTGGTGCTCTTTGTTTCAGATTGATCAATTGAGAACTTCTAGAAATAAATCAAATAAAGGGGATATGAGGAGTTATATAATTACTGCTACGTTAGAAGGAACTATTTTATTTTGGGATACTGATTGTTTAGAACAATCATATCCGTCTCTGATATTAGGTTATGATGTATTTCGATTATTCAATTTTTTAGAATCAATCCACTAATAATGAGAAGAAAAGTCTTTATGCTCATGAAGATGCTGTTTCTTTTATTTCTTGGAATACTTTGCAGCCGTATTTTCATATTATTGATTTCATAGAAATTTGTTACTTTCTTCATCTGAGGACAAGACCATCAAATTATGGGAATGGAAAGAGTCTAAGTTGATCACCACCTTTAATTTAGAAAACACTGTATCTTTTTGGTTTAATTTTTAGTGTATCGAACTTAGATGGTGCCCTTTTGATGCACCGATATTTGCATTCGTTACATTTTCTGATCAAGTCGGAAGCATCGCATTAAAAGATGTAAGATTACAGAATAATGAAAACTTATCGACATTCTTTAACCCTAACAGTGCCTTATTTTCTTGCATTTTTTGGTCTTCCAAATATTTGATTGTACTTGTCGTTATTTATTATTATAGGCTGGAGATGAAGCCGGATTCGTTTATATATTGGATCCTGTCAACACTCTCAATTGTATTATCTCTCTTAAAGTTTCCAAGAAACCTGTAACCTCTTTGACTCTGGGAGAATTTGAAAATTTAATGATTTTGTTTTGTGGATGTGAAGACTCAACGGTTTATGTTTACAAATTGGATAATGACCAAACAATCAAGGTAAGCCTACTTCATAAAAGATTCTTCGATTTGGTTGATTATATTTGATTTACTTTTAGGGCCCTATATTCGAGTTACAATTGAAAATTTCCAAAAACATTTCTCAATTCCATTTGGCTGTGATTGCACTTAAGCCGAAATTCATGATTTGGGATTTAAGGACTGAAAATAGTATATTTGATTTAGTAAAGCAACACTTTCAGAAACCTATAGAATGTGAGATTCCTAAAAACAAGGTTTTGTTTTTGTATTGATCTTTTTAGAATGGAATCGTCGCCTTGGATTTCTTCGACGATGAAGGCGGTTCCTCGGATGAAGAATAATGTCATTTAAATAAAACTAGAAATTTATTGAATGTATAAAATCAAGCACAATATGGGTGTACATATTCTTTCGGCTTACATCTTTTGTTTATACAATCGTGTGCATCATCGCATTGCCCATTACATGCAGTGTTTAGCCCGCCCTTGTTAGAAAGATATCTTTGATCACGTCTCATAGTGGCGTTATAGTAAGAAGCATGTAAGTAAATTGTATTCCCTTCTAAGGTAGCATTATACTCTTTATCGACAACATTATTGTAAAAGTTATCTTTTGAGTAATACATCTGGATGTTTATAGTTTTATCGTCCAGTCTTCGAAATTTAACAGGTCCAGTTAAGGGTCTGTTTTGGTGGGGCTTACAAGATCCTTTGCATCCGACATAGAAATAGAAAGAACCATCTGTTTGGAACTTCAATTCTTTAGGGAATACATAATTATTCCTTTTAGGCGTTTGGTTTGAAAAACTAATAGGCAATTCTCCAAATATATCACTGCAATCTTGTCCATTTATCAATCCTAGAAAATAAAAAACTTTCATTTTTCTTCTTTTCTCTTTTTGGTACAATTTATGCAATAAATCAGCCTTATATTGATAGTTTCATATTTCTTAATATTTCTAAAATGAGTTTTTAATAGATTACTTAAAACATGTTTTTGTATTCTGACAATTGTTTTGATTACTTTACAAAACTGGATTTCTTGAACAATGTCATAATAAGGATTAAAGCTGTTTTCAAAACAAAGAGATTAAATGAGTAAATATAACATAGAATCACATATATCATTTTAGAATATAACGGAGAAATTTTTTATAACGATATTTTTATTGTTTTCAACTTAAATCATTTTACAAGGATTCACTTTGTTGATCATATTAATTGAAAATTATCAAAACATACAATAAAAATTAATATGAAGTTTAGATTCCACTAAATCAATATTGATTAAAGTCGATCATATGTTTTCTATTAATCAAGAGTGTTGTTTAAACAAAAGACTATAGTACAAGCAAGAAAGCCTCAAGAATGATAAATCAGAAAACAAAATAGTTATAAAATATATTTTTATAGATTTACTTTTATTTTTATAAGAAACCTCTTCTGTATCATCCATCAGTTATATAATGATCTGATTTTACAAAATTATCAGCAATGTAGACTAGGCGTCCAAATATTTCCACTCGAGGTTACTTTAAATAGTTGTGGCGGTCTAAGAATATATTCCCTTAACTCCTTTTAGTCTATGATCTCCTTGTTGAACAAATCTGATATAGTCACTCACTTTTCGACATATTCTAGATTTTGAAAAAATTCATAGATCCTTAAAATATTATTTATTTGTGGATACTCGAAACCAAATAAGCTCAACAAAGACTAATTGATGAATGTACAATTTTGGTTAAATGGATTATCCACACTAATAGAGAATGATGACTATTTAATGCATCCTGATGTTTATGGTGGAAAACTGTTAGTAACTAACTCTATTTGTTAAATATTTTGGAAAATTGGTACATGTTTTATACACAAAAGGTAATCGGATATTGTTTAGTATAATTTTGACTAATTAGTATAAAGATGCATGCAAAAGAAGCGAATCTAGGATCACAACTATGCGAAAATAAAACATTTACTTGAGTTGATGAATTTCAAATGCAGCCTTAAGAATATTTCAGGTAAATAAACTGAGAAATATCAATGGCACAATGTTTATTAAGTTTCAGGGTTAAATAGTGTATATCAACCAAACAGACTGTAAATCCTAAGAAATCAGTCAGATCCCTGCCGGTTTGAGATGATGTCACTGTGATAAATATAAGCATTCAGGCCAAATATGAAACATAAAGTTTCTAATTTATGGAGTTCAGTATAAAACCCAACTCTATAGTGCTACCCGAGTCAAGCATCTTGAGTTCCAACAATAGTCCTTCTCTATCTTGTCGACAAAGTCCAATAGATACAAAGAGCAGTGAGCAATCTTATTTCAATATGCCTAATTTAATATCCAACAACAAAATGGCTAGCCAGGATGACTCAATCCAGATTGTACATCCAATAACTATTAACTCAGACCAACTCATGTCGTTCCTCAAGGATACTAATGACAACATTCTTATTATCGATTCCAGACCTGCTAGTCAATTTCAACAATGTTATATCACCAATTCTATAAATATCTGTGTCCCGTCTACTTTGTTGAAAAGAAATACTTTTGACTTGAATAAGCTAGTGAAGATGCTGCCTGACGATTCAGATAAAGAATACATTGTAAAATGGGAAGTGAGAGATAAAATCATTTTATTGGATTCTAATTCTTCAAAGATAGATATTTTGAACCCAATTTATCAATTAGCTCAGAAGTTTAATAAGTCGAAATCACAAATCGATATTATGTGGCTTAAAAGTATATTCCTTCAAATTAATTAAATTTGTAGATGGTTTTAAAGAATTTTATGATAATCATCCTTCATTTTGTACTCAAAAAAATACAATTAGTTTAACATCATCTAGCAAACTATCGTTAAACAATTTTGGCCCCATGACATGTCCTGTACCATTTATAGAGAATATAAAGGACACTCCTTTCTTTGATAACGTAAATATATTCACAAACACCTTGTATAATGTGAAAGAAGATATAGCCGTAAAGATAGATAACGAGAATTATAATAAACAACAATTACCGAAATTCTTACAAAATATAATTTCTTCAGAAGGCAGTACTTATATGGCAAATCAATACGAACTGTTGGATCAAACAGAAAAAAGTCGATTGAACGTCTTATTAGCGGCACAAACTCGGAATTCAAATACTACTAATCAATATAATATTTGCGCCGGGATTGAGAAGGTAAATAAAAATAGATATTCTAATATATGGCCATTTGAATATACTAGAGTGAAGTTGAAGACTGAAATCAAGGAAGAGAACGATTATATCAATGCAAGTCATATCTCGGACGGTTTTAGTCAAAATTCCTATATTGTTACTCAAGGCCCACTAAATGACACATTGGAGGATTTTTGGAAAATGACTTATGATAATAATGTCAATATTATTGTTATGTTGACTAAGGAAAAAGAGGGGGGTAGGGTGAGATGTGAACGATATTGGCCTTCCCTAATCGGTGATCAAATACTGTTTGGGAATTATCTAGTTACGTTGATACAAACACTCGATCTGGATTCTATTAATGTCGTTATACGAAAGTTGCTTTTGAAAAAAATTAATAAACCTGATCGAGTGGTTATTCAAATTCAATACACTGGTTGGCCTGATTTTGGTGTACCATCAGCTTCACAAAATGTTATCAACGTTATACAAATTTACGATTATTATATGAAACTCGCCCCTGATAGTAAATCAATAATACATTGTAGCGCTGGTTGTGGTAGAACAGGGTCCTTTTGTACTATTTATTCTACATTGGATGCTTTAGGTAAGGTGTTGGATTTTCACCAAGATATCTTGTTTTTAATTGTGGATCAATTTAGAGACCAACGTTTGCATATGGTTCAAACTCATAGACAATTCGTTTATTGTTATGAAGCAGTTATTAATCAGCTCATTAATCAATATCAACCATCAGCTTTGGAATTCAAAGTCGTCAATTTTGATCCCTTATTTCCCATAGTTAATAAAAGTATGGAATTTAGCCCTTCGCAATGCGATAAAAAAGATCTTGGGTTCCCGTTCTTTAATTTGTAGCTTTATTTATTAAATTCTTAATCTAAGTTTGTTGTAAAATCTTTTGATATCGTAAAATAGAATCTAATGGAGTTTGGTAATAAAATGTTCTATCTATATTTAACTTGATGTTATGGTGGACTATAAATACCGAAATTTTATAAGACTGAATTGAGATTGGGGATCGATATAACTGAGCTACTACTAAATAGAAATATAAACAGAGACCAACTTAAATCAACATGATATAATGTTGAGGATAGCCAAATCTATCATATCGTTTTCTAAAGATGGAAAGCTACAGACTAGTTATTAGGTAAAAATTCTAAGCTTGACTAAAATGATTTTCAATCGTAATAGCAATGGGCCCATGGAAATAGACACCGAACAAACAAGTAACCCATCAAACGCATAAGTGTATAGTGTTTACACCAACTAAGAAGCCATCATCTCCATCCGAACATAGTCCTAATTGTTCCTGTAAGGCTTCGGATCCTAAAATTTCCAGTCATTTACTTATTCATAAAAAAGTGGTACCAAAAAAGAAGGTAATCAAGACCAAACCTCCAGTTAAAAAAGCACCCCTTATATCATTTATATGTTTATAGGAAGAAACACCTGAAATTAAAGATGAATGGAAAGAATTTATATTTAACAAATTGAGAAATTGGAATGATTTCAACTACATTCATTTTATAAATAAGTTACTTAAGCATTTAATGTTTTAGTGTTGCATTCGCATCTATCAATTTATTATTTATAATCGCAATCCTTTACTTCATTTACCAATTTTTCCATGCCTTAATGAGCGACGTGAATATTAAAATGGATCGTGATTCAGCAAGTACGCTTCTTTTATTTAATTGGATAGTTATAGCACAAGAAATTCAGATGTGTACTACACAATATTTTGCTAATTTATGTTCTGATAAATCTCGAGTGCCAGCTATGGAAAAGCCTTGTCTTACTTGGGAAAAATATCCTTTTCATTATTTATTCCCTCGATATATTCTATTCATCCTTAATTCCTTAGTTTAACTTGTATGAATAGAGATCCAGCTTTGGTTGCAAAGTAATTTCATTCTTTTAATTCTTGTATAGAGGTAGAATATCAGCTGAAACTTTTGGTGAAATACTCAATAGCTTCTTCGAGAAAATCTCATATAAAACTATGGTACCTTCCCATCTCACCTTTGGTAATTAGATTTGTGTTTGTTTGATATTCCTCATCCTTTGGGTCATTCCTAATATCATCTTTTCGAGATATAATAGGGTTAACAAGGATGAACATCATCAATTAGCTCATACCCCTCCTCAGTTCAATTACCATCCTCATTATCAGCCTTATTCTCCTACTCATTTAGGTTACATCAATCCTCCAAATGCTTATCATAGAAAGAAATGAGATTTGATAATAATGTTCTTTGTTGGTTTATTCTACATTCTTTTGATCTTATTTTGCTCATCAAGAACTCTTTTAAATCAAAAGGTTTATTTAGATAAAATGTATATGATTGGCTTCTTGATTAAAAATCAAAAGTGCTATAAGAAAGCAATCGAAAAACATATTTTGGTAAAATCATTCGTCTGCCAGCCCACAAGCATAGATTTTTCGTGTCAATCTGAATTCATTTTATGTCACATAAAATCTTTTGATTTTGTCATAGTGCCATTTTGTTGCCACATAAATCTTGGTTAGCTCAAACTGGAAAATACAATAACCAAAAACCCAATTTACGTTGTTTGCTTAGCCTATATGGCAATTTATAATCCGATGTTTCTAAATGAAACTTAGATTACCATAATAGGCTAACTGAAATTCGCCAATGCAATAATCAACGATATTTTGCATTGAGAAATTTTTTTTTGGAAAAGAATATATTATTTGTAGGTCAGGAAGGTACTGAATCTTTGCTTACACTAGGTTTATAAAACCCATTTTCAAACAATCAATAAAAGAACGTAAAGGGTAAATGAGAACCAAACACTCAACTTCTAATAACGAATGATGAAAAATGGCAAGCAATCATAGAATGGATTTAGGTTCATCTTTGGATAACCTAAACTTACGAAAATCTCAAATTTATAATCGGTATTTACAAGGGTAAATTAGAACAAGGCTTAAATCTCGCTTTTCCTCAACCAATTTTTTAAAGCTGCTAAAAAAGGTAAGATATAAACAATAATTAATAAGGAAAGTAGATGAACAATTAAAGAGAACTTCTAAAAGATAATCTTGAATATTTACCCTAAATCTCTCATTAAAATTATACGTTTTGCTTGTTTATTTAGCGTTTAGTTAGTTCTCAAAATTTCACAACCAAGTGTCACGTGTTATTCTAAAAATTCCTATATAAACCCTCGATTTTTGAGCTGCTAAATTTTTACGAAGTAGGGACTACGTAAGAAAATAAAATCAATCAACCAAAAATATGATGAAAACCAAACACATAAAAAATAGGGACCCTTATGTCAAGTCCCCTCATTATGATACTCCCTATCAACGTAAGAAAAGTTTCGAGAAAAGCGATAATGGCAAGAAAGGCTATAGTACTGGAGCTAATAAGAAGTATGAACATAAAGACAATGACAAGAAACGCAGTCGAAATGAACGCGATAAACCGTACAAAAAAGCACGAAATGAAGTGGATAATGCTCCTCAAATGTATTCCCTCTCCCAAAAATTTATTATTTTAGTGATCCGAAATCATTTCCTTTGGTTCCTATGAAGTTTACACTTAAAGATCAGATAGTAAAGAAACTAGTATCGACTATGAAAATTGGTCAGATAGGAAGTGAGAAACCCGGTCTACCATTCCATATACCAACTCCATTGACTAAGATGAATCAAAATGTTAGTTTCTTATATTCCAGTTCGAATTTCAAATCATCAAATGATATTGATGAATTTGGCCTAGGTAATTCGGCTCAGATTAAATTGATTTCAGCTACTAATTCTACTCCTTCTATGTTTGCACCTAAAAGCTCCAGATTTCATAATCCTTTAGTTCCGAAAGTTCCTAACAGCTAAAGTTTGCATTCATTGTGGTTAATACATTTTATTATTTTCTCTTATCTTTTTCTTTTTGACAATAGAGCTTTGTCAAAATCAATTTTAGAAAATTAAAACAAAATGGTCATCAATAGTTAAAGGGAATCGTTTAATTCAAAAAATCTTTACCATATTAGAAGTCACTGAGTAAACTACCTGCATCTGCCACATCTTGGCTGTCATCTCGTCTTTTTATTACTGGTACAGAGCTAATAATAGAAATCAATAAAATCAAGGATTTGAACATTTTCTTTGAAAGAGAAAAATTAGGCCCTTATGATACATTTATATTTAATCCTTTATTTTCTATTATTTATTTTTTATTTATAAAAATTTGTTATTTGTTTTTAGAAAGTGTCAGTGTGGAATAAAATTTCTTATTTTATGTTGATTTGTGATAAAAGTTGCTCATAGTTACTTATTTATCGTTAGTAGAAAAATAGGAATAGAAAACTTGCCGGTCGCTTTGCGAACTTGGTGCACCGGCTTAAGTAAAGGGAAGTAAACGCCTTTATAATTCTTTATGATGTTTTACTTATTTTTTAATAAACCTGTTTTCAAAACAAAAAAGTAGATTATTTTGGGTGCAATTGATCTTGATGTAAAATTACAATCGGAGAAACATTGATGTCCAAATGGCCAAAAATTCGATTCACAGAAATGAAAGCTTGTATAAATCTATTTTTAAAATACAATAAAATAATGTGTTCTAAAGTAAAAATATCACAATGTAACATGTTCGATTATGCTACAAATTTGTTTCACATAAAATTTCAATAAGAATCAAAATAGTAAACATAAATTTTGTAAATGCTAACCTTAAATAAATTCAATTGATTTTCCTCGTTACTTTTTAGAGATTTTTTAGGCAATCCACTTTTGTAAGAGAAGCAATTCGATCAATACAAATGGCACTTTATTCAGAGTAGTCCCCATTTTACTTATTAAATAATTGGTTGATTAATAATCTAACTTCATTAAAAATTTGGTTGAATTAAGAAGATAATCAAAAAGGGACTACTCTGAACGAAAATAAAGTGCCATATGGAAGATATTAATTCTCATATATTCTAAACACCCATAAGTACAAGTAGTTTTAGTAAGAGGCAATTTATGATATCTCCATAAGCTATCTCTTCCAACCAGATTTGGTTGAAACCCAATAACGTCAATAAAGAATCATTGAAATTCAACTCATATTTTCCAATATATACAAAATTAATAAACGAAATTTTTATTCTGTAGTTTATACTAGATTTTATTTGATATTTCAAGAATATGGCTCTGTAAAATGATCAAAGGGAACAGTCAAAATATTACAGAAAAAGACTTGAAATATAAAAATTAGCTAAACAATCTTGTAAACCTCAAATTTAGAATTATTATTTGATTATAAAAGACTAATTTTTCAATATAAGACTGTTTTATTGCATAAATTGTATCAGAAAGAGAAACAGAAGAAAAATGAAACTTTTCTATTTTCTAGGCCTGGCAAAAAGTCAAGATAAATGTCGAGATATGTTTGGTAAGTTACCTATTAGTTTCTCTAATCAAACTCCGGGCGGAAATAGCTACGTCTTCCCTAAAGAATTGAAATTCCAAACAGATGGTTCTTTCTATTTCTTTGTAGGATGTAAAGGATCATATAAACCGCATCAAAACAGACCATTGACAGGCCCAGTTAAATTTAGAAGACTCCAAGATGGAAATATAAACATATTAATGTATTACTCTAAAGACAATTTGGAGGTGAGGACTAATTTTTACCCCCCTGTTGAAAATTTTTTAACCCTTGCAATTTACGTAGAGAACAAAGAATTATTAAGAAACTATAAAATAAAAAGGTGGAAACAATGATGTGTTCACATCCTGTTAGAATGATTTAAAAAACGTGAAATGCTCAAAAAAAGCATGTAGAAAACGGCAACCACTAACAAGTGGTTTAATTTACAATAGCAAACTAGATATAACAACTATTTTAGCTTAAAAATAAGCTTATTAATTCTTTTATTTTACTTTTCATTTTTAGAACTTAATTGCAAGGTTAAAATTTTTTTTCGACAGGGGGTAAAAATTAGTCCTTTTAACCCCAAATTCCTGTAAACAAAAAGGAGGTAGGTGCTCAAACAGGCCCCTATCTGAAACATTTTTTGAAACTTGAATTTTAATAATATAAAATCAAAAAAACTATAAAAGCTTTAATAAATATGTTAAAACATCCCTTTCACTTCTTTTTAACATATAAATGTAAAGATATAATGAAATAATGAAATAAGCATCTTGGTTCTATACCATTTATTAATACTCTCTTTTAAACTAGATTAATTACCTTCCTTGGTATTTGTATGAATTCCAGTTTCAGCATCCTTGAATCTTTTTGAATGGTTAATTTTGTGGTATATAAATTCATTATTTGATCGTTCATTATATCCCTTCCAACAGTCTTTGTGTATTATTGATTTTGGATGGACATGTTTTACTATTAAGCTTATTAGAATAGCAATATATCGTCTAAATACAGGAAAAAATAATATATGCCTTTTCGGTGTCTTTTCTACGAATCCAACTACCCAAACTCCTTCAACTTCATGTCCTCTATGATATTTTCTTCTCCAAAATTTACTCTCATCAACTTCAATCACTATTCCATCACCACCTAATATTGTTCTCTTGCTTTCAAAGTCTATTTTTAGTACTAAATTTATCTCATACATGAGCTTACGTACACTTTTTTTTGTCAACTTTAATGATTTCTTTTATACCCTTAGAAATAAATCCTTTTAATATGAGATAGGTCAATTTCAGAATTTTATTTAGTTCCAATTTACTTCTATAAATTATTCCTGATGTTGTAACAGGAATCCTTTTTCTACAATTAAATATTGAGCATCTGAACGTTCTTAGGTTCTTTTGCAAGATAAGGCTTCCAGAACAGCTTTTACATGCGGTTCTTCGAGCTTTATCTTCAAAAATAGTCTTAGCTTTCATTAAAAAGTCTTTTTCTTACATTATTTTAATGTTTCAGATAGGGGCCTGTTTGAGCATCTTTACCCGTCCTTTTTAATAGAACAAGATAGGATTAACAAAATATTTACCAGCCAATTTTTTTAAATAAGAGACAGGTTTATTATTTATCAGCTAATGTTTAAAAAGAAAGTTTTAGCCCTTTATTCACTAGTGACTTGAAAATGAATCATTAACATTTATATGGCACTTTATTTTCGTTCAGAGTAGTCCCTTTTTGATTCTCTTCTTAATTCAACCAAATTTTTAATGAATCTAGATTATTCTCACTCTTGTTCAACCAATTATTTAATAAGTAAAATGGGGACTACTCTGAACGAAAATAAAGTGAAATCACTTTTGCTTATTTGCATTAATACCATGAAAATTCTTTTTAAGTGATATATGGTCTATCCAAATATTTATAAACAACTAAATTTATTGTAGCTCTGATTATAAGTAAATTACTAATATCAGAAGTTTTTAAAGTGGTTGAAAAATTACCTGAAATTGAAAATTGAGATTTATGAAAGATGAATCGTCAAATTTTTTGAAATTAAGTAATTTTTACAAATAAAAAATCTGAAAGGTGCACAGTTATATTTAAATTGAGCTGATAATTCATTTATTATATATATATTTTAGATATCTTGTTCTAGATATATGAATGTTTTTTTCTATGAATTTATTGAGGCTTCATTTCCAAAAACAGAATCTACCCTCTTGTATTAAAAGCTCTCAAATATAGGGGTTTCATAAAGTTCGCGGGAAAATATCTTTTAGAAATAAAATTTAATAATAATTACTATCTTTAGGTAGTACTAATTCACATCTTTTTATCCATTCTAAAAATGCTTTCTTAAAATCATCAGATCCTAGTAGATCGATATTTGACTTAAATGCATCTAAAACCTCGTCGTCAGTATAAACGTTACCTTTCATCTTATTTTTGATATTGGGAAATAGCCAAAAATCGCATGGAGACAATTCTGGGCTATAAGGGGGGGAGGGTGAATCAATTTTTTTACACCCCTTTTTTCGTTTATATATTGAGTTACTAGGCTTGATGGATGAGACCTTGCATTGTCTTCAATGGATAACCAAATTTGAAACAGGATGTTTCACATCAGAATTTTGCAGCTTTTCTATTAAAGGAGCAATACAAGATTATTTACACCAATTTGCATTAGCCTTTTCTCCTTTACCAAGCAAAGTAATCGCTTCTACAGCTTTTCTTGAAAAAGATACACAAACCATTACTTTTTTATCAGTCAATGATTTTTTAGTAACTTGTTTATGTGGCAAATCTTTTCCTTACAAAACTTTATCTTGTGGACCAATAAGAGGATCATAATATTTCAGTCAAGTTTCATCACCTGTGACAAGATTATAAGTGATTTTATTATCTATATCTCTATATATAGCTAAGAAGTTATTACAAAAATCAATTCGTGATTGTTTTTGCTTTTCATTAAGGGTAAAGGGGACCCACTTACAACAAACCTTTTTTAGTTCTAATGTGTTGTTTATATAATTGTAAGTCTTATTCATAGGAGTGCCCATAGTTTCAGCTAATATTCGAGTAGATGCATTAGAATTTTCCTTTATAATACTAAGTATTTTTGAGTCATATTTTCCTGGTTCTGTGTTTGAAGGCCTACCAGAACGAGGCTCATCTTTGAATGAAATAGTGCCAAGTTTAAAACGACCTAGCCATTCATATATAAATGGCATGCTAGGGGTCTTCTGGGTATATTTTAATGAATCCTTCGTTGTTTTCATTAGCCGATTTATGATTTAAAAAGTGGTTGTAGACTAGTATCCTAAAAAATTGTTTTTTCTCATTTTGCATTTTTCTAAATTTTGTAAAAATACCAAAAAGAATTTAGCTTTTTATAGAATAAATAAGCGGGAAGATTATATAAATAAATAAAAATCACACATGTAAATCAAGAAAGTTTCTTTTTAAATATAAATAAACATAAACAAATAAAAAATAAAAAAATGAGCTTGATTCTGCGAACTTTATGAAACCCCTATATAATTGTTTCCGCCCAAAACGGGATCAGGAAATGATAATCATTTTATCAATGCGATTCAATGATGGCAAATAAAAAATTAAAGGTGACCCATTCAAGAATAAACGGCTACATCATCTTAATTATTTTATTTTATCAAATTATAATGTCGATCCATATAGTTCCATTCTGTAGATTTTACAACGGAATGCTTATCCTTGTTAAAAGAATCCAGCCAATTCAATATGATATCCCTAACTTTGTTGTCGGTTATAACATCGATGATATTCCTAAAATAACTAACCACATAGGTCTCCAGATCAAAATTTAGATCACTCACGGTGGTGTGCTTTGGTTTATTGACAGTTTGAGTTGATAACATCCATGAAATAGCCCAACTAAATAAATAATAAAACTACGAATTAACCTATAAAGTTCAGACGAAGTATAGATCTCGCTATGATAAGAACTAAAATCAATTTTTGGAGAGCCGCCAAAAACCCAAGTAGAAAGTGCTTGCATTGGCTATGAAAAATAAAATCAATCGAAATAACAATATTTGTAATAGCCCATTTAGAATAAGACTCAGTTTCTTTGATTATTTCAAACATGATATTATTATGATAGCCAATATTACTCAACTTCAATAATATTGAAACAAGATTCAAGAGCCATCTTGATTTGAAGTCTCCTTTAGTTATTTGACAGAAATCATTGCTAGAATAACATCCTCTTATTAAATTAGGATGATGTTCAATAAAATTAAGACAGGATGATGCCAAGTTGACAACATTATCGCTATAACTTTCAAATAATTTAGAAATTAAATTACCTGTGATATGCAATCATCCTCACTCCTTGATCTAATATTTCTTTTACTAGAATCCTATATTTCTTGGTTCTGTCTAATTTCTGATCAGATAACCATTTTAGCTCCCTTGTAGCTTCTCTTAATGGATTTGATACAAGCTCATAAGTGCCTTGATGAACGCCTAAAGATTAAGCGATTAAATACCAGCAAAAGAAATTATAGATAACAGTTTGTCATCTGAGTAATTATAAAAATAAAAGTACTTATTTTTCCAGCCTTTAATAGTTTATGCATCAATTTTACACCTACTACACTTCCCTAAAATTGAATAATTTGTTGTTTACTTGACTGTGTGAAATTATACATATAATATCACTGTTTTCTAATGTTTTTTTATTCTCTATAATCTTCTTATAACAATTCTGAACTCTATTATCCACAGTGCCGTCGCTAGAAACCCAAACACTATACTAAATTCAAAATTAAGCAAATTGCTTACAATAATAGTTCTTTCCAATAAAGTTTTGATGCTATTTCTAAATCTCGATATCAATTCTTTCGAGCAATCTAAGTTACGACTATCTAATGGACCTATAAGGTTTTAATTCAACAATCTAAATACCCCAACCTAGAGAATTAATTCTAGTTTTAGTTACCATGTATTCCAATCGCCATTATACGCAACCCTTCATTCTTACTTAAATTTAGATATCTTTTATTTATATTCTCAACTAGATTATATATCCCTCCTTCTACATATAAGTTTGAATATCCATTCATTGTTTTCTGAGAATTTTCAAAAATTCAAAATAATGACTGATTTCTGATTCTCCGAAAATATGGTTTCGTATGGTGTTTTATTAAAAACATAAAGATGATATGTATGCTTTATATACAACCAATTTTTTACAGAAATGTTATTTTTCTAGTCTAAACAGTCAAAGAAAGTGCGATATAACAATTTCCCAAGACTCATTCAATCTTATAAAACAACACATGTAGTAGAAAGTTTATAAAAAACATAAAAGCGATCAATTTCCTGGTAAATTATCGAAATCATTCACATTTAAGCCGAAATCTTCATCAATCTCGATACCATTCTCTTCCTAAAAATGTTATAAATGGGTTAAAATACTCTAAATTCTTTTAAATTTTGAGTCATATTTTCAGATAAAGCATCGAAAACATCTTTAAACTATCAAATATGAAATTTTTTTTGGGATGTACTATTCTTTTCCTGCTTTTCCAATGCTTGATATTTTTTGTGAAATCTTTTTCAATCTTTTCTTTCTCTTCTTGGCTGATAAGTTCACTACCTTCTTGTAATTTGGTCAATCTTTCTTCAAGACCAAAATTCTAAAAACATATACAAACTTACAAAATACATCTTTAGACAATTCATCTATCTTTGATTTGATCTGTTCAACTGATAAACTATTGTTTAATTTGTTGAATTCTATAGAGATATATGTAGATTTATAGTACCTGAAGTAAGATTTTTGTTTTCTTCTTTAATATCTTGTAACTGGTTAGTTAAGATATCACATTCGCCATTAAGAGTAGCAATTTCATCTAAAGAAATATCTTTATCATCCTGTAGACCAAGAGTTAAGGAAATCAAAATACTTGTTTAATACAGTATATAACTTGTTTATTATATGTCTTGCTTATCAATAATTCTTTATCTACCAATTTTATCAAGATCTTTTGCAATTGTGCTTTGGCAACAATTCCATGTAAATTACTAGTTACATCGCCTAAAAATATAAATTTTGATGAGTTACTGATGTTATATGGTCTATTAGAATTTCTAAAGTATTCTAATACTGTTGTTTCTAAGAATTTTTTGGTTATTTGTGTTACCATCGTCACTGGCCTTTGTCATTTCTATTTGAAATCCAATTTCTTTAAATGGCACAATATTTTTGAAACAATTATATTCTAATTGGTCGAGAAATTTTAGTTTCTTGAATCCATAAAATAGTAAGAATGAAAATAAATTTATGTATTTATCAACTTTACTATCCATAAAATATTTCTTAGCTATAATTCTTGCTATTTTAGTTGCTTCCTGAACCTATTTTCACTATGATGCACTAATATGAATGAATTATAACCGAGGCTTCAAAAATTTTGTCCCAAATTTGGAAGTAAATCCGCAGCAATAAATTCATTTGATTGTAAAAGTGTTTATCATCTTGTATCCCATGAATTGAAAAATATATTTCTTGATGATATCAATTTTAAATATCATGATATTGCTACGGAAAATGTATGATCTACCGATTTGCAATGAAAATTTGATACTATTTGGTTTTTCTGATATTTTACAAAGCATTCAATGATAAAGAAATTAATGATATTAAGCATCTATAGATGCAACCAATACGACTCTAAAGAAGTGGAAATAACCGTTAACGGTACTAATCCAGTGAAATTCCAATTGCAGAAAAAAATGGAAGATAATTTGAGATCCATTATTAAAATAACTACTCAGTCCTTTAAAGGGTCCGTTACTTTATCTTTAGGTAAAAATTTAACTGACAACAGATCCTTACTGAGCTATTTTGATATTAAAGGTGAACCCAAAGTTTACTTAATTAAGCCCAATTCTATGGAAGGATTTGTTGAAGAACAATATAGTTATAAGATTAAGGCCAATTCTACAGCGGATGAAGAAATTAGAACTATTTTGGTCAATCTTAATGCCACGGATTTCGAGCTTAATAATGGGCTTACTCATTTCGTTTGGTCTTACTCTTTTTCCATTCCCGAGATAACCGAGGAGTTATATAATAAGGATAAGCTTAAGATTCATGGAGGTTATCAAATTGATAAGTTCAATTTGTCTATTACCGGATTTGCATCTTTAAATCTTCCTAATTTTCTTTGGGTCAGTTTACTTTTCATTTGATTAAATCATCATATTTTTTTATGTCTTTGTGTAAACTATTCCATTTTACACTTTATTGTGCTATAAAAATAGTTTATTTGTATTTTTCAGAATTTTAATGTCTATCCTCTCTTTCTAATCAAAAGAAATCTCCCATACAAAATTTTAAATGTAGAAGCTGTGTACCACAAGTTTAGAATAAAGTACTATTGTAAATATAAAATAAACATGGAATGCATTTATTGAATGCGTTTTTATAAAATCCAATCTGCAGGAATATATTCTGTCTTCTTCATTTCCATTAAATATTTAAAAGATATATCAAATAAGTGTTCGGTGATATATATATTTGATATAAGACTCTGATAAAATTTTACTAATTTTTGATTGGGTACCTCAAAATCAAATCAAAATCCACTTATGACCGAATTTAATTTTACATTTTCGAATCGAACAAAGAATGACAACTTATTCAACAAAAGAAAATATAACCGAAAATCAAAAACAGCCATTAAGTATTGATAATATAGTATCTAATGAAATCATGATAGTAGAACCAACTAGTAGTTGTAATGTCTCTTCAGCTAATTTGCATACATCTATCGAATCCAACTTATATACAGAAACTTCAAAAATATTCAACATAAAGTTTAATTCGAAAGATGTGTATTGTGTTTCTAGTCCTTGTTTTGATACTATTTTGGACAATTCTAACAAGAAAAGAACTACAATGGATTTTGATATTGACTTAGTAAAATTTATCAAAAAAGTAAAGTTAGATGATCATATTCAGGATGTAAATAGCGAAATATACTACAATGTACATGAGGTACATTTGGGAATTTTCGATGTTGATAGACTTGTTCCAGATTCTGAACTTATTTTTGAGGGAGATTATAAGAATGATATAGATCACATTAATGCAAATTTAAACTATGGTATGTTGGAAGATGAATCTTATGGAGACTGTTATTCGCGTTATCATCCAGATCGTATTTTATCTTCCGATTTTGACGTGGAAGATTTACAAACAGATGAGTTTCAATAAAAGAGTGAAATCTAAGTAAAATGCCTAATTATAATGGATAAAAATATTTAAATCAAATAAGTATCGTTTTTATATAAATAAAATAGTTCAACAGTTTTAGTTTATTTTTCATGGAATCGGACTTCTATTTTAACAAAAGCTAAGTCAAAGATGAAAGATTTCATTATAAAACGATGAAATTATTTAGATTTATTATTTTTCTAAACTTTTATTTTATTATCACTAAAAGATGGAAATCCTATCATTTTAAATTCTTAAGTTGAACTATTTAGCAAAAACCCATAAAGAACTTTTAATGACTAGCACGCATTCTAGCTGTAGACAAATTAAACAATAAAGATCCGACTTTGAGTACGTGTTAGCTTAGAGATGCTATTGGGCAGATCTGATGCATGTGATTCGTTTAAATCCAGTTGATCTGTTTTTCGTGATCCTGCAAGTGGATCTTTATTGTTCCATTTATTACCAAAATAAGGGACAAAATTTTCGAAAGATGGTTCTATTCTTTTCGAGAAGACAAAAAGGCTAAGAAATATTTAAAATATAATAATTTATAAATTTATTTAAAAAATAATAAATATACAATTTAAAATGAAAGCTAATTTAAAGATAGTGTAAATGCAGGATTTAATATCAAGAGGGAGGGTGTACTCGGCCCCTAAGCCATAAATAAGTACCCCTAAATAATCCACAGTTTTACAACTATCCGACTCGCGCCTTCAATATTTTATGTATATTATTATTAAAAAATCTCTTAATTCTTGAGGCAAAGCATCTTTTAGGTGTATACAATGTTTCTCTAGTGTCTTCTTTTGGTTCAACTTCCTTGTAATCCTCATTAATTCTTGTCAAATAAGAAAAGAAACAAGAATCTTTTATAAATAAGAATGACATAGTCTTTTCAAGTCCATTAAATTTCATTTTTTTGATAAACATTGGTCTAGATTTTCTTTCATAAACCTCAAAGAATACATTATTACAGTGCCTAAATTTCAATTCATTCTCAAATGCTTCTTTTAGCTCATAAACATTATTGATTTCATATTTATAATCAATTGTTTTAAAAATCATGCTAAGTTTACCAAACATTCCATCTACGTCACTCTTACCATGATGCTCACCAAAAAAGTTAACGGAGATATTGAGACTGTACTTATCAGATAAATTCTTCGCATTATAAAGGAACTCTTTAGACCTAAAATGAGGACCACAATCTGTGAATACATTGACAAATTCGTATCCTAAACCCTTTAAATGGCCAACTATACGATCCAAAGCCTCAGAAGAAAATAGTGAATCATGGGATAATATTTCCGATAATAGATTCATATAATGTCTCAACACTGATCCATTATTTTTAAAGATTAAACATGCACCTAAACATGTAATCTGTCTCTTTTCGTAAAAGTCCTGGCCAACTTCATGACCACCATAAGATAACTTGAAATTTTCCTTATATTCAAGTATAAGGATACATGAATTTTCACTTAAATTATCTTTTAGAAGATTAAACTGTTCTTTTTGATCTTCTACCACCTGACGATGTATTTGATATATTTCTTTGGTTCTAATAAACTCCTCTTTTTCTTCAATACTTAATGATGAGTAATTTCTTTTTAATATGTTTTTACTAAGCTCACAAATGCCACANAAACCCTTTAAATGGCCAACTATACGATCCAAAGCCTCAGAAGAAAATAGTGAATCATGGGATAATATTTCCGGTAATAGATTCATATAATGTCTCAACACTGATCCATTATTTTTAAAGATTAA